>BMAO01038378.1:0-62236 GCA_019973975.1 Trichonephila clavata | reverse complement strand
AGTATTTAAGCTGTTTAAGGGAACAGTGCGCTCGTCCAATCAGGGGATTGCAAGTCGATAGTGGGCGTACCCGAAGTCAGTGAGGGAGAAAGATGATGAGGAATGAAAAAGTAAGAAGTAATTGGGTGAAAAGTATGAATGGAAATAATTAAATAATTAATTTAGGATATTACGAGGTCTATTAAAAGAGGGATCAGGGTCATAGACTTCAATCTTGCGGAGAGTTCTGTTATCAATAAGGGGGATGTTATTAAAAAAGTTAGTTGAGATTCGTTTCATGAATTCCGGAATGGTTGTGATGTTTAACGAGAACCTGAGGTCTTCGTTTCTCACGAACCATCGGGTTTTAGTTATTTGCCTGATAATGTGGTTCTGTGCTCTTTTGAGGATGTTTATGTTAGAGAATGCAGCGTGGCCCCAGACTGGACAAGCGTAAGTAATCACTGGTCTGAGTATCAGAGTATAGATGAGCATCTTGTTTTTAATAGTAAGAATCGAGTTCCGGGAAATTAGGGGGTAGAGACTACATGCTGCTTTCCGGAACTTAGTTTTTATCTGTGTGATGTGTGGTTTGAAAGTGAGGTTTTTGTCTAAAATAACGCCAAGATATTTTGTCTATTGAGACCAGGGGACTGGGTGATTGTAAACGTGTACTATAGGTGGCTTCCTGCGTGTGTTTCGGGAGAAGAAGACGGCCTCCGTTTTCGTTGCATTCAGTGCTATTTTCCAACGGGAGAACCAATCCTCTAACTCCGCGAGATGTCTGTGGAGGAAGTGAGTGATGCATTTGAGATCTGCGTGTTGCGTCAGGATCGCTGTGTCGTCCGCATACATGCAAATGGTTGTATACCTGTTTTTAGGTATATCATTCACGTAGATGTTAAAAAGTGTTGGCCCTAGTAGAGACCCTTGTGGGACTCCAGAATTAATGTTTTTGTTATCAGAATATGTATTGTTTACTCTGACAGCGAAGTTTCTGTTAGAGAGATAGGAGCGAATAATTTTTGTTAGGTGAGGAGAAGATTTGATCCAGATGAGCTTATACAGCATCCCCACATGCCATACTCGATCGAAAGCCTTCTGGATATCCAGAAAAATGGCTCCGGTCGAACGCTTATCTTTGAGTCCGGTTTTTATGTACTCAACTACCCTGAGCAACAGGTGCGATGTGGATAGTTGGGCACGGAATCCATGCTGTTGAGAAATCAGGATGTTGTTAGGGATGAGGTGATCATTGAGTCTCGAGAGAATGATTTTCTCTGCGAGTTTGCTCAGGATCGGTAGAAGCTGATTGGACGATAGGAATCAGGTGAGCTGGGGGCTTACCTTGTTATAAGATAGGAAGTAGCGAACCATTGAGTTGCTTAGATTCTATTTTCAGGTTATATATAAATGTTTTCAGAACACAAAATCTGGTGCAAATCATCATTTATTCACTACAGTTGTAAAGCTCAAAGAATGCAAGGGGTTTTGGAGACGAACTTGGACTAATTTCCCTGGGTACATTTGATTAATCACACTAATTTCAACAGTCAAAAATGTTTATTAATTGAGTGAAAATAAAAAGAAAACACGAGCACACATTGTTGATTGTTTGTATTGAGATTTTTCATGTTAATTTTCATTATAGATGATGCTGCCCTAATACAAGCTATGGTAAAATTAGATGTGCTTGCATTTCCATACATGAAACAAAAACAAAAAAAGAAATAAGTAAAATATATTTTTTATCCAATATTAAACTGTTTAACTTGAAACAATTTCGCACGCTAATTATCATTTTAATTTTATTCCAACAAGATCTTATTAAAATCCAGTATTTTATTACAATAACATATTGAAATGAGTGGGTTGATGGCTGATGTACAGCGACATCTAGCATCGAAAGATGGCTGTTTCCATTTTGCCAGGTAATCCACGATTTCATAGCTGTTATCAAAGCGCCCAACGGACTTATAAGTAGCTGAGTCATTTGTTTCACAGAAATTATCTAAGTGTGAAATACCTACTTTAATGTGGAATGATACATTAAACAACTTTAAAAATTTTCATAATATACAATTCGATTTAATATGTATTCAACTTAACACTGAATTTACTAATGTCACACAGTTAGATTCACAAGAAAAAACTAACATACATAATACTCGGAAACGCTCATAAATTTAAATTTTTAGACCTATTATTCAATTGAGAAAGGCAAAGCACAACGTTAGGTACAAAAACAGTTTTAGTTTTTTTCAACACCTTTCTGATGAATTTATTATTATTTCCAAAAAACACCTAGAATTCAACCTAGAGGCAGGAACTTCTTAAGGCATTGGCCAAATGAGCCCAGACCTCGCACACAATGGGGCACTTGTCTCGTTCTTTGACTCAGTATCAATGATTCCAATAATTTCATTCAAATGTTATATTCGCTTGTATTTTTCGAAAACTAAGATTTTTTGATGATATGTCTGCTGGTTTTATGTGATGACCTTCGCCCACACTTGTATAGGCTTAGTCTTGCAATTATTACTCATCCAGTACAAAGGTGGCAGTCGGTGGAGCCGGTTTGTGCGATTGTAAATCATGCACACTTGTTTGTTTCGGTTTATTGTTTGCACAAGGATTTGACAACGTATGCTATGTACTGTCTACTATTAAGGGTCATAGGTGGGGCCTGCATTTGTGTAAGGGCTTTTAGCCTACTTCTGCATAGTGGACTTGGGCCTCAAAATATCTTAAGACGTCCCTGCAAGGAGACCAGTAAATTCTCTACCTTCAAAACTAAAATAATGTTTAGTTTTTCATTATGTTTTGTTGAAAACCGATTACAGTGGAAAACGTTTTACGCGAAAAAATACAACGGTCCCGACAAATTACTATGTATTTGAATGCATTTTTTTTTCTCAACACGAAACGAAAATCGCTTAACACGAATAGATTATCTTTCTGGGAATGAACAAATTATGAAACACAGCAGCTTTGAAGGCGAGATTTAAGAGGGGTGTGAAATGAAAGAGAGGTGTTTTTTTTATTATAGAAAAGAAGCTATTTTGGCTTTGAAATACCCTCGGCTTTGTTAATCTACAGTCGACTTTGTTAATCTAAGCTGCTTTTACCCTCCATGCCTATAAACGCCACACAAAAACATCTCATCTCTCAACGGTTGGCTTTGGAATTCGGTGGCGAATGCATCGCAGTGTGTGTAAAAATAAGTGAGTTTGTAAGTGTTTTTTCTTCTTCCTATTTTAGAAGTTTTTTTACGAGCACAAAGGCCAATAGCTAAGGGGGATGCAAATTGCTATTTCGCTTAAAATGCTTGAACTTTTTACGGCTGTGGATCAAAAACAGAAGACAAAAACGGATATATGAAAAGATTTTGGTAAACTAATCCTACTTTATCAGCAATAATAAAATAAAAGAGAGCAAAAATTACAAAAATGTTTGAGTTTACGGAAATCGAAAAAATAAATAATTTAATAAATATTTTGTTTTACAAAAAAAATATTTTAAATTTTGTATTACATTTCATCAAGTACTTGTGAATGTTTTTATTAAATGCATACGTATATACATATCCATGTAAATAAAATGTACTCTAATAAATTAATTTTGTTGAATATATTGGGTTTTTTTCTTTTGCAAATTCCTTTAAAACGAAAATATATTTCAGTATCCTCAGTTTCATGTTAAACGATTTTTCACTGTGCTTTGAATTCCAGGTGTTTTCAAATTTATTAGACCGACTTTTCCAAATGTATTGTACCATTTTTGTTAGCTTTTGCAACACAAACCTGTTATGAGATATTTCTTTTAAACTTGATTCAATAATTGCTGTAACGAGACGATCAATTAGGGAATGACACAAGAGTCAGAGCGTCAAATTCTTTAAATTCACATGATAGGACGAAAGCTGAGAATTCCCTCAATTTGGACGAGAATGATTAAATATTCTTTGTAAGCAATACTGAATTACCATTTACTCGCATAATTTTGTAATTGGCGACTGGTTTGGGGGATTAAACTCCTTTCAACATGTTCATAACACGAAAAGTTACTCAAATTATTGTTAGGAATACTCATAATTTTTCTCTTTTTAACTCTGTGTCTATAAAAAACATGGAAATATTCTTTCAGATTTTCCTCATCTACTGAAAAATCTCTTTAAAGCCGCATCGAAGGCTTCACTAGATAGATCTGCTACCAGTGGGACACTAAAATTTTTCAAGGTTCAAGGTTTTTCAAGGCATGGTTGAAAGTCCACCAATTCGTGTCATATCTCAAGACAACACCAATTAATTCTACTGATTTTGCCGATTTTTTTAAGAAAAAACAGTAAAAAGTAAAATATTGAATTAATAATTGGCATTAATTAATAAAATAAATTGTTGCAAGAAATTCATTAAATTTTACGTTATATAAATATAGGATTATCATCAATCGAAAAAACTTCAAGGGATTTATAGGAGGCGTCCAGACCCCTAGAAACCCCCGTTCGTGTGCGCCACTGCCCGCAACTATTTCAAGAGGCATGCCTTTTTCACCATGCACACGAATACATACATGTAAATTTAATATCTACCTAATTACCTAATGTCTAATTATATTTATAAAAGGTATAAATATTTATATTTTATAAATATAATTATTAATAAATATAAATTATAAAATATGTAAATTATAAAATATATAAATTATAAATAATTATATATTTTGTAAATTTATTAGTAATAAATTATATAAATTATAAAAATATATTATAATTAATATTAAATGATATTTTATATAAAAATTGGTTACAAATAGTTTCACATATGAAGTATAATATATTATAAATAAAATATTATATAAAATATTACAATAATGCAAAACATATATTATAATAATTATTTTTATATAATTATTTTATAATTAATATAATAAAAATAATATATGTCTTATATTATAAATTTATTTTATAATTAAATAAAATATTTGATGTCTTTTTCAAAAAATTTATTTAATTGTAAAAATAATTCAATGAAATTAAAAATCAAAACAAAAATAAAAAAAACCGATTGCGTGACTGGAACTGAGGCCGATTGCATGGAAAACGGGTATTATACTGACCACGCTGCTGCGTCGCTGGTATTAATTAAAACTTAATTGTGTAAAAGCTAAGCATGAATTTCGAAGGCTATTTTCTCCAAATTGACTGCCCATTCGGCGGAATTACATTGAAGGTTGAACACCCTAAAAGATTACTACTATTGCACAAAATCTCGTCCCGAAATGAATTTCCTTAGTCGTGGCATCCCCTTGTAAGACGGACGCCTAAACACGCTGTACACTAGACATAGGAGAATGACGTTCTCCTCTTTGGTGTTTAATGTATCATTAATTATATCTCATAATTAAGTTTTTAATAAATCTTTTACATCATCTTAAGAGATTGTAGTCATTTTCCCGTAATATTTGGATTTCAGTTATGTTTTATAACTTTATTTTTTGAATAGATTTTTATAGCTTTTATGGATGTTTTCTGTACTTTAATTTTGTTAATTTAACTCAAGAATGTAAATGAATTCAATGGTGCTATCAAGGAAAATATTCACCCGCTAGCTTATATTTTCTTCCTAACTCATTGTCACAAATTTCTACATATGACCGGAGGAAATGATTTTTTTTTTTATGGAAACTTTCAAAGCTTTACTTAAAGAAGAGTGCTGATTTATTGTGGTTTGTACTAAATATAGAATTCAATTTTTCTTTTTGTTGAGATCGATTCCTTAACTAAGCTGACTGTAGATAGTCAAGTTCAATTACTTTATCTGACATGCCCATCAACAGGTCTTTATCTTCGTATCTACATTTGACCCTTTTTAAAATGTTAACCAATGCTTACCAGACTGCGACATTATGACGAACTTCCATACACATTACGTTTCAAAATGGAGAATATAATGGAGTTCAATGATTAATATTTTGACCATTAAAAATCTGCATATTGTAAATACTGCAAAAATCAAGTTCAGACCACTTTCCATTTATCCTTAAATTGCATATAAAAGAAGACAAAGTTTTATAAGTCCAAAATGTAATAAGATGCCATAAAATGAAATAGGCAAATCAAGATTCAAAAGATAGCACTAAAAAAGAAACGAGAATTACAGTCGTTGCATACGATGTGTAACATCTGACATGTTATTGTGGTAAATTCGCAATAGCAACTTAAATCCTGAAAAAAATGAATCGAGTAAGATTGGAAATAATTTTCTATGCAATAATTATATCTTTAGTGTGAAAATTTTATTTAATTAACACAAGGAGTAATGCAATTTTGTTATCAAAAATAATTATTCTTGTTCAATTTGGGGAAGAGCGGTAATGATAACTTATGGAAACTAAAATATGACACATACACTTGTGATTTCAAAGTATTTAAAAACCGTTGAAAAACGGCGTCAATATCAGTACCATAGTTAGTTGTCGAAACATTTCGATTTGTTTTCATTTCGAGCTTGAGTTCATCATTCAAAAAAGCTATGAGTGGCTCGGCTTCTAGCAAACTGAAGTTAACTTTAAAATCACCACTCAAAATCATGGGAAGCGAGTGATAGTTTTTTTTTTTTTTAAAAAAAGAGCAGAACTACCTTCGGTATATGGTAAAAGTACAAAATGCAGGAAATTTTTCATTTTTTTGAACCGTTTGATTCGGAGAAATGTATACAACCACTGAAATCACTGTTTGTCCATTTTCAAATAAGTATTCTGCCGCACATATGTCCCCAATATCTTGACTAACAATACCCAGTCCACTTGTTTGACGATAAGTAATATCCATATGTCAAGCCACAACGTTCGAGTTGTCCTGCTTACGATAGATCGCAACACCAGCTGCTCTGTGGCCCGGTCGTTTAAATTCTTTGCAGCAATCGAAGTCAGGTATCCAAACACGTTCGTCATTGCCCAACCACGGCTCTGCCTAAAGGACTTAGCTTCTTCTCTGATCCTAAAGTGAAAAAACAAAAACAAAGATCCCACGGCCTAGACCGCATGGGGGGGGATGGGGGCGGAGCCCCTCCCAAATGAAGGAGAAAAAACAGAACTTAAGCGAAGAAACACCACCAAGCGCGCTGATTGGTCAAATTAAATAGCGCGTGCTTCCCCAACTTCCTGTTACGCATTTCCGTCCCTTTTCACGAAATCACTCCCACAAATCTCCACCAATCGAGAGGAAAGATGTTACACATCAAAAACAGAAATAAAAGAAAATATATACTAAAAGCTACTCATGATCTATATATATCTCATTGCACATATGCATACTCCATATTCTAGTTGAAGAGTAATTTCATATTGTTACGAAGATCGTGGTTGAAGGATCTCATCCTATCAGTCTTAAAGAGCAAAGCAGTTCTTTAAGAGCGATGAAAATTTATTGTGGAAAAACAATACTTGAAATACAGGATACAGCACTAAAATTCACAAAATATATCCCAGAACACCTTCACACCTTCTACAACGCCCGTATACAATTTTATCAGTGTCTAAAAGTACAAAAATGTAATAATTAAGTTTATTCGCAAGCACGGGCTCGTCCTATTCAACATTCGAAGTAATAACAAATCGCTTGTTGTCTCTACAACGGTCAAAACAATACTCACTCATCTTCAGCGAATGGATCCTATTCATAGTCTACAAGAACCTTTCGAGAAAGATCCGCTAACGTCATAGATTGTGATATTAATATATTTCTGCAGTAATTTTCAGAATCATCATTATGTTCACCATTTCACTAAAAGTGGTCACCAACAACATGGTCACTAAGTTGCTAAAAGGGTGGCCACAAATGATGCCAACTTGGCTCTATCACTAAAATACATTTAATATCAACGTATTACATATCCGGATGTAAATTATTTACACGATTTTAAGCATTCATCACACAAAATTCGTAACAATATCATCTAATCAACTTAGCCCCTTACCATGTTTATTATTTTCTCTATGATTGCAGGATTGATCTATCTGATAGTTCTTCTCAGCACCTCATGTGTGTATCACATTTAAGATTAAATTGATGAAGCAGTGTTGAATTGACATTAATTATTTAGCCTGATATATTGATTTATAAATTAAGTAGAAGAATTCTCTTTTTTGTTTACGGTCAGATTATTCTTTTATTTTATTCGTTACTCAAAGGGTTTCAGATATATTTATCCATACAAATTTAAATGCTTTAAAAAAAAATTTAATATTTTTTCCGCAATTAAAAATTGGCTATAGATACATAGAAAATAAATCCGTTTATGCAGTCAGTTTTTTTTAAAAATGAATTCAACATATTTCAGATATTTTCTATGGTGTTTAGTTTAAAAACTTGCTTTCCTGATTCAACAATGATTTGCCCTAGAAATTAATTCATATAAAAGGATTACTTAAAGTTTTATTTCTGGGTGCGAAACAAAAAAAAATGTTTACAATCGAGAGAAAAAGCGATAGTATGCCATCACATTGAAAGAATGATTTCCGTAGCTCAAATTTATCCAGCCAAAATTTGGCATTCAGAGGAACAAGAAGAGATAATGGTAGTTTTTCAAAGGCAGTAGAGATGCTGGTTAAATTTGATCCAATTATTTCAGAACACCTTAATAATGACTGTAAATGCAAAGACTACAATACGCATGTTTCACACTACTTTTAGGGAAGCATTTTGAAAATGAAATAATTAATATTTTAGCAGAAACTACTCGTACGAGATAACACGTATTGTCAAAAAAAAAAAAAAAAAAAGCCAAATATTTCACAGAAATTCTCGACTCTATACCAGATATTAGTCACAAAGAACAAATGAGACGTTTGTAATTAGACGTGTGAACCTACTGATGGTAAGGTAGGTATTTTAGAATTTTTTTCCAGCAACTTATACCACTGGAAAAGATCTGTGCAATTTTGTATTAGGGAAACCATTAACTAGTCAAAGTTAAAGATATACGGGTACATACCCCGTATGCAATGGATGGAGCATTAAGGGGGGAAATATAGGACTTCTCCAAGAAATGGGTTCTCGATATTCATCTTAGAGCATTACAGGTACTATGTGCGGTTCATACATTAAGTCTTGTTGCTTTGACACTGCCAGATAAAGTGGCGAAATTTCTAGTGTTTTTATATGGTACAAGTAGCGTATCATTGCTTTTTTACATCCCAATATCGATGGGACTTTCTAAAAATAACCAGTAAATATAACGGGAAAGCCGCTAAGTGAGTGGGAAAGTCGTATCAATGCTATTAAACCTCCAAAGCTAGACCTAAATATATTATTACCGCATTAAATGCCTAAGTTCAAGATAACTCCAGAAACACGAAAGCAAATGGGTACTGCATCATTAATTAAAAAAAATTTAAGTTCAATTTGAATTTGGCATGATATATTGTCAAAACTGATGTATGCACTCTTTAAAATCCGAAATTAATCATCACGGAATGCATTGAAGACTTAGATAACCTTAAAAAATATTTACTTCCTCAAAATTCTGACAATAAATTCAAAATATCCGTCGATTCACTAACAACACTTGTGAGAGATTTAGGTATTGATCTCGAAATTTCTCATCTAGAAGCTCAGAAAAGGACTTTTTATTTTATTATGAGGGTAGTAATGAATTAGTTTCAAAAACATTCAAGCAATTCAAGACTGCTGTCTGTTTTGCTATTCTTGTTCACGTGATCTCTTCGGTAAAAGAAAGATTTATCTAAGTGCTATTCAATATTCTGCATTATGTATCACATTTCAAATGATGATTTCATGAAAGGATACTTTTCCTTTTCGAGAACTGAAAAATTGCACAGAGAAAATCCAAAATACCAGTAAAAATATATTAATTGTGGAAAACCTACCTCACAATTCACGAGTTAAGAGTACTTATGGCGCATATACAGAAAACAACTTTAAAGAAAACTCCTTATTTTGTGTTTGGTGTTTAATTTGGCATGAAAAAAAATTAATTCAGATATCAAGTTACAGGCACAGGAGGAAGGAAGTATTGTGAAAGATATAGAAATATTTACAATAGTCTTTATATCTAGCTACAAAGCTTATATCCAACAAAATTAAGGTAAAAGGTTACCTTTTCTTTGCAACTAGCCTCAAAGTCGTTCGGGTCCAAGCAAACCTAATCCTTGAATCCAAATAATTTAAGCATGCGGTAATCATTGATGAGTCTCTGTATTTCTAAACAATATTTAATAGCCATTTAATAACATGTTACGATTAAACAGAAAAGTATAGAGAAAAATGATTTACAGCAGGAAATATTAAGAGTAGTTGCTCGTTGGATTTTTAAAATTTCTGTGGTAAAAATCTAAACATACACAGTCACAGTCGCAGCTAACAAGTTAAGTTAGAGGTTTTTGTTGTAAGTGGAAGTAGAAGTTCCAACATTCTCTCACTTTGAGTTTTAGGAATTAGTTCACTAAAACTCAACATTCATGTGTCAAAAGTCACAAGATCAGTTTTTGTAGGTATTAAGATTCGACCATAACAAAATCATCACACTAAGGAGCCTTGATTATCGGTTTGGTCGACACTGGATCTGCAACAAAAGGATTTTCTCTAATAGAATATCCATTAGCAATTGATGGTGTTGGTTCTTTCACTGGAAAAATAAAATTTCCTGGCTCACGAAGAAATTCACACACTTCCATCTCTTGATTACAGATCCAAGTTTGAGGAAATTTTCCTTTTCTTCGAGCACAATTCTCGAATCCCGTGTTATTACTTCTCTACCCAACATCTATATTGGAAATCCATAAAACAAAGCATAGCAAAGGGTTTCGTTGTCATGGGATGTGACGTCATTTTCTCTTTGCTCTCCTAAAGGGAAACCGAAACTAAATCAACTGGAAGAGAGGTTTCCAACTCGCCCCTCCACCAGTGTTGTTGCACTGCACTAGATGTGTGTGGGCTACTATCTATTTTAATGTATAAAAACATTATTCTTTTATATCTACTTCGATGATAAGTGGTTAATAAAGTCTTCTCCAACGTTCCATGTAATATTCTAACTGTTCAACGGATATGTTTTCCGGTACATGGGTTTCTGGAAACCCTCAGACCCCTATCTGGCTAGAAAAAGAGTTCAGTATTGGTCTTGGTAAAGTGGAATTTTCATGCTGGGTCGTAGGAGCTTGGCTATTACACGAGTGGTGGCAGACCGGTAGGCGGGGCATTCTAACTGTTGATGGCGGTTGGTCTGTGGGCATACGGGCTGCATTGCTGCCCTCCATCCTATATCTGGTGGTCTTAGATGTGGAATCGGCTATGGTAGGGCTTCTTCTGCGTAGATGCATGCTGCTAGGTGGGCGTGTTTGTAGTAGAAAGTTGCTTGGAATTTCAAGAATATTTTGAATGGGAGATAGCTCAGAGGCAGCTCTCTAATTGGATACCGGGGGAGAAAATTGACTCCGATTGGTTGCCCTGGGGTCTCTGTAAGTTAGATGCAAAAAAAAGGAGTAGCTTGTCTAGTTTTCAAATCTAACCTATTAACGTACTACTACTATTTATTAGCAACACTCAATTTTTTTATAATGGTTATTTACAACATTAGAATATTTTACTAATAGATTATTTATTTATAATTACTAATAGAGAATTTAAATTTATTCCTCATTTTTTATTTTGAAACGAAATGAAACTGGTATTTCCGGTTTGTAGAAGATAAAGAAATTCTGTGTGCTAATTCAAAGCTGCTTTTGTTCATCTGACCATGAAAAAGAGTAGCTTCTACGCCAAGGGTGTAAAACCAAAGGCTAACTTGGGCCACACAAGATTAAAATTTAGGGGGGGGGGCTCAAAATAATAATAATTATAATCAACATTTTTGGAAAAGTAGGTTTTTTTTTCGAAGAATTCACTACAGTAAACATTATTAAACCAACAAGAAAAATTTAGTGTGTACGTCCTAACACCTGACATCTTTTCTTTGCAAATATATGTTCCTATTTCGGGAGAATCTGTTTTTTATTTTACTACATATTATTGTGTGCCGATATATTGGCGGGCCAAAAGATGTTCGTTGTGGACCTCGAGTTTGACACCTGTGACCTAGCCTTTTGGAATCAATGGGGCTAATTGTAATGAAAAGCCGGCTGGGTGGCGTGGTTGATCTGTCGCTGACCTTCTGCACCTAAGGTTGCGGGTTCGACCTCGGCCCAAGTCGATGGTTTTTTCATGATGCAGCAAATCCACATCGGCCTTGTCGAATGATTATGTAAAAGATCCCTTGAGTGTCTGTTTGGCTTGGGTGGTCTCGGCAAAATTAAATCCTAGTACAGATTCACATCGTCAGAGCTCAGATCACTCCCTTTAGAAGGAAAATTGGGCATCAAAATTACCTTGGTATCCGCCTATAGGGTGCCGTACTAAAAGGAGATACCAGCTCCCTAGGAAAGTACTCGGTCTGGAATGGTAAAACACCGCAATCAGCAGCCCCATTAGAAGTAAATATATTTTAGTTATACCAGCACTACCCATATTCGCGAGTCTCCGGTACAGAAAGACTAAAAGTAGCAACCCCTTCAATGCTTATACAACATTCTTCACATTGAACATCCCTTACTCACACCTATCTATTGCAGGGCCCAAGTAACTGAAAGATCCTTAACTTTATTCTCCCCAGAACTCATACACATGAATATTTTCTTTATTTTTCACAAAAAAAAGGCAATCACTAAAATTAAGCTCAAGCTCACTTAAAAGCTAAAATTAAGCTCACTTAAAAAAGCTAAAAAAAAAATACCCTTTTATACTTAATCGAATCAAGTCACCAAATATGGAATTAGTCACCAGATGCGGCATGGGATCTGAAATTGAGAAATCGTTAATACTGCTGGCTTGATGAGGACTTTAGAGCAAAATTTTAAACTGTTGTATTACAAAGGTCCTAGACGTGAGCAAAATTTCGAATTAGCTAAGAAATTTCTAAAGAATCTAAGAAAACCAACGCGAGAGGACGCTGCGTGTCTAAATCTTGAGAGGGATTTGTATATGAGCCTGCGAACTGTATCTTAAGCCATAGAAAAATTTGCAATGTAAAAATCATTAATTATATTATTTTTTACGTCATGTAATGTTGATAAAATTCGGACAAAATAAGGAATGTTCTGTCTGAAATTTGTTTGATATTTTGAAGTAAGAAATTTGCAATATTACGGTAACATTTTGTTGTCGAAACCTAGGAGAGATTTTTGGAAGAAGAAAATGGTGAGCTGAAGAACGTAAATTATAGCGAATGGAATTATTTAAACTATAAAATGAAAATCAATAAAAACATTACATATAATCAGTATTTCTTACTTAAAACATCAAAAAAGAATAATAATTTTGTCAGGCTGGTGGCTGATATATATTAAAGTGATAGAGAAACATGCAGAAAAGGGGGGGGGATCAGTTGATTTGATTGTTAAAATTTTAGATAACGAAACTAATTTAGCAAAATATATTGCGTGGGGATTGTAAACTTGTATATCATTCACGAAATAAAAAAAGAAAGTGAGAACAACAAAGCTATAATAACTAATTATTACTTAAAAATCTAGACAGAGATAAAAAAAAAAAACGTGTGAAAAAACCGAAGTTCGTTGAAACCAGTAATATAATGAAACTCACTTGTTTTTAATATGTGTGTAATAAGTAAATTTATAAATTGCATTCATATTCGAAGCTCTTTAATTTAACGATGTAGGAAGGTTTAGTAAATTTAATACTGCTTGATACGTTTCGAAATTTTATCAATTTTCAACTTTATAGTTTTGTAAGATGAAATGCTGGAAAAGATCAAAGAAACAAACTTATTATTTTTAATGAGCCGCATTTTTAGCCTTTGCAAGTCTCCAAATATGAGAACCATCTCGTAGCGATTTCCCTACCAATTTTAGGCCCCTGAAATATTTTTTTATTTTCAGAGAGCAACAGAAAGAAATTGCTTTTACATGCCACATTTCATACGTACCAACGCGATTTCCGCTTCACATATAATTATCAACTCCAGTCGAGTTTCAAACAACAATTTTACTCATGCGAAGCGGGGATGCTTCATCAAAGCCACCGGAGTCGAACATCACACTTCTAAAGCGAATTCACTCCAAATTCGACCCAATCTGCCCGGAATTTCACGTTTTTTCAAACGTGTTTTATAACCTTGTTCTTTCGAAAATCGAAATTTTAACGATTGTGCTCTTTCTGTTTATATATAACACTGTACAAAATACAAAAAGTGGTACGAAATGACATTCATTGCAGTTTAAAGAATAAGTTTTATATGTTTAGGATATAAACTGAGTTAGATTAACCAGAGCTGTTAAGTTATCCAATTCGAATTTTTTCAATTAACATAATTATTGATATAAAAAATAATTTCATGCACTAATTTTAAAGTTCTAACATAAAATTACTGTCTCATATTTTCTCACTTTAGTAAAATGTGATAGCGAAGGATTCTATTACATTTGTGAATCAACGATTTATTAATAACTACAATTTTCAAATAAGGTATCAGATAATTTTGGACTATTCCTATTAGGATAGACCATGAATCTGCAGGAAGAGTTATTGTGACGTAAAGACATTGATCTTAGCATATGTTGGTGTTTATTAAACTCAGTTACTATAGAAAAAACTGTAGGATAAAGGGACGGCTCAAAATTTCATCATAAGTTTGAAATTTACTTTCACTAATTTCAATAGTTCCTCTTGTAAAAATTTTTATTCAAAGAAAAGGAAATCCTTAAAATATATTTATTTTGCATAAACTTGTTTTTCATAATTTGATTGTTTCCAAATCGTTTATTTATTTTCTTCGAATAAAAAATTTTACAATAAAAATTCAAATAGGTAATACCTATTACCTACTTGACCTGCAAGTTCTTTTTTTTTTCTCTAATGGGGCTGGGGATTCGTATTTCTACCTTTGGGGGGGGGGGCAGACCTTGCACATTCCTCAGGAGCTGGTATCACTTTTTGGAGGGACACCATAAAGGCGATACCAATTGCCGGAAGTAATTTTGACGCCCAGTTTCCTCCACAGACAGAGGCACCTGAGTTCTGCCGATGTGAAATTTGTACTTAGGACATACAAGTTCTTAAAAAGTATAAAAAAGGTAATCATTAAAGGTAAATGCAGGATTTACTTTCCACCATTGTTCGGGGTTTTTGTGAAAATATAAAGAAATATATGTTAGAATAGTGTTAAACACATTCTGGAAGGTTGCATTACGTTCATCATCGTTAATTTTTGTAAAAATATCGAAGAATGCATTTTTGAACTTTACTTTTCAATGTTATATGGTGCAATTATCATTTAAATACGTGAAACGAAAGTATTAAGCTATCATGAATTTTCTACAAAAAATTACATTATATTTTCGATGAACATTTTATTTGAAATTCATTTCTTTTCATAAGTAAAAGACACAGTGGTACACGCAAGGGAAGAGGGTCCATGGGTCAGAATCCTCTCCATAGCCCTAGATTTTTTTTTTTTTTGATGGATGAAAATAGAATGTAAAATTTAATTAAATATTTGTCATTAACATTCCCTTTTATTAATAAATTTTATATTACTAGTTAAAAAATTCATTTTTTACGGTTTTTTGTTCCACAAATCGACAAAATCAAAAGAATGTGTTTGGTGGCGTATTGAGGAATGATAAGAAAATGGTGGATTTTCGACCCTTAGCCACCACTTGAAAAAATTTTCTGCACGCAACTGGCAAAACATAATTATGGAATTATCGAAGGAGTTTTATGAAATGAAATTTAATAGGTTTTTAACTTTTTGACATTTTGAAGTTCGGGGATATGTTACCAAAAATATATCATGAATTGAAGCAAAAATATTGAAACGACGTTAACAATTAGCAGCCTGTCATTTTTTAAAAATAGATAGATCCAAAAGTGTTTTGGAAATATCGTCGTCGAACCTCGGTCAGATGTAGAAGACACTTGAAATTTTGAATTTTCCAAAATGTCAGCGGAAAAATAAATAAAAAGGTATCATTATAATATAAATAATGTATAGTTAGTTAGTATTAAAAATTCTGTCTTCAGTTTATTTTCTGAATGGACAATGAGATGTTATTCAGTGTTCAAAATCATCACTAATATTATTGATGTTTCATCCGCAATGCATATGGCGCTATTTAGCCACCCCTTAAGTCAAGCGACTCTGTTAAGAAATATTTAAAATAAATTTTCAAATTTTCTTATAAAAAGGTCGAGACAATTGCTTTAAAAGCTGAAGTCATTTTTACCCATAGTGTTGAAAGTTCCAGTAAACATTATCGAGATCGGATATCCACGTCTTAACAACTAAGAGTTGCGTTCTGGCTAAGAATTTTCAAATCAGATTTATAGTCTTCGTCTATTTTCTTAAGCAAGCTAGAAAAAGTTAACATAAAACAAACAAACAAAAATTCAATTTACGTATAAATATTTTACGTTACTTTTATTCTATAATATAATTACACACACACACACACACACACACACACACACACACACACACACACATATTATGTATACCTAATTCTAGATTTACACGATACATATTTTGAGAAAGAATATGTGAAGCAATATGTATAACAACCACAAAACAATAGGCGATTTTGAATATTACATCATTAAAACTAATGTAGAGTAATCTATTAAAATTGTCGTTAAAGGTCTTCCGAACTTCACAAAAGTAGAAGATATTCTAAATGACATTGAGGAAACTGCTGTATCCAACTCATATCTAAGAAAACCAGGTGCCCACTTTTATTCATCCAACTTACTTTACCAAGAGAAATGCGAATAACCAAAAAAATCTTCGAACTAACTAACCTCAGTTAAATGCAGATTAAATTTGAGGGATTCCTCGTTCGATGAGTGTCTCAATGTTTCGAATGTAATAATTTTTATCACACTACGGCCAACTGCCATCTAAATCCCAGGTGTTTAAAATGTGGAAAAGAAAATACAACTAAAAACTGCGAGATAGAAGAAATCAAGATAACCCTTTCTGTATTAACTCTAAGGAATACGGATATGCAGCCTGCTACAAAAGTGCCCAAACATCGTAAAGCCAAAAAAAGGTTCTCCCGTTGAAAACAGATTTAAAAATACTTTCAATAACAAAGAAATACGAGAAGGAGTATCCTGCGCTAATGTTTTAGTTGAGTTACCCCCGACTCTTATTGTTAAAACAATAATGAATCCCAAAATCATAACAAAGAAAACAAAATCATTACAAAAACCAGGAAGATAATATCTCTAATTTTCTTCAAGTTTTGGAACTTTTTAGAATAGTTGCTTGCTTAGTAAAAATAATGCCAAAAATTTTGCAGTTACTACCTACTCTTAAAGCAGCTGAAAAAGATAAGTAGAATGCCTGTCTCCTAGTTGAATCCATGTGTTAAAAATGACAAGCTTCCTTTTACTTAACTTCAAAAATTTCACTTTCATTCTCTTAACTTCATATTTTCTCCTTTAATTTTAAACTCTAAAACGAAAATTAGAATTATCGAGTCCCAGCGCGAAGCGCTTATACTCAGTGTGAGAAGAATAGGAAATCCATGGAGAGAGTAATAAAAAATCAACAACCCCACCAGAGGCGGGGGGGGGGGGAATGACGGACGGCAACCCGAGCGACCACCTTTAGTGGTGCTGGGCGTGCGAATGGAGGAAGAAATCAGGAAGGGAAACGATCGCCATACAAAAAGGAAGACAATCAATCATGAGCGGGCGAGCAATTAAATGGCTGCTGGAATAAGTCTTGCTCTTCAATGGATTTTAATTGAAGGGTCTGAAGTTTATTCTCTCTGTTTACGGAGCCTCGGGTGAGTCCTGTATCGTTATATTAGATTTCGTCTCAAAAGAACAGGTCAAACAAATAAATGTGTGGTAAGAAGAAAAAAGATCGAATTAAAAAAAAATAATGTACCACATGTTTTTATAATGGACTAAAGAGTATAAAAAAAAAATTGCTCCTTTTCTTTTTTTCCTTCTTTTTTCACATTTTCATGTATTGTCATCCACTTCTGAGATATGTTCCAAATTTCAAGTCTCTAGCTCATCGGTAAGTCACACAGTTTAAAATCAATTACAAAATTCCACCCGGGCAGACATTAAAGAAAGCGAGTTACTAAAAACACAGTAATATTAAGGGTCAATCGTATTCTCACCTTTTAAACGTATTGCCATAATGTTAATTCGTATCATCACTTCTAAACGTATTGCTTTGCAAAAATAAAAAATATTTAGCATTTAGAACATAAATTATTTTTTTCACATCACGAGCCTATTTTTTTTAATTTTCTTTTTCAAAAAAATGTTTATATTATAAATTGATATCACACACCCATTCTCCACTTTCACACATACAGAACACTTTTTTTTCTTTGTTTTATTTTTATAAACCACAAGTGTATTAATTAAAAACACTCGCTGTAGGGTTACACCTTTTTCTTTTAGTTGCTAAATCTGGAATTAGTCACCAAATCTGGAAATTTTATATGGAATTAGTCGCCAAATCTGAAAATGGTATATCGAATTAGTCGCCAAATCTGAAAATTGTATGTGCAATTAGTTGCCAAATCTGGAAGTGATATATTTAATTGTCGCCAAATCTGATTATCGTGATTCCTGACGATCCTGATGAGAGACAATGGAACAAAATTATGAAATTATTGTATTGTCATCGAGCCTTGACAAGTGTGAACAATTTCGAATTAATCTGACCTTTTTAAGTGGGTGAAAATCGAGTTCCAAGATTCCGTTACATGCAAGTGAAACTTATAAAAGCGTGTTAACTCACGTTTTGTTTGTATAGGTCCATGTTTTCTTACTTTAAATTCAAATTCTCACCAAATGTGTTCTGTTGGAATCAGTTGATTTAAAAGGTTGTCTCCAATACAGGGCGGATTCTAGCGGGTGTGCAACGCTTACACCAAACTCTGGCTTCCAGAACAAGGGGCGGCCGTAAGCCCCATGCTATTCTATCAATCAAGCAATATTTTTTAAGAATTTCTGGAGGATTCAGCCAGAACCGACAATACTGCAACAGACAAGGTTTATTTGCTTGTCAACAGCACTATGGATAGATGCTGAAAAAAGTTTTCTCACAAAAATTATTTCAGCAAAAATTGACAATATATTACATAATTAATATTACCTAAGACTAGGGGTTTTTACATTTAATATGCATGTGTGGAAATCAAAAGTTTTCAATTAAAAATTGCCTTTCAATTTTGAAAAACAAAATAGGGGAAAGAATTGATTTTCGTGTCTATTATTTGACAAAGCCTATAAACAATATCTATTTTCGTGGGAGTTTTATATCTCTATTAAAAGGTAGTGTAAGTAGTTTTATTCGGTATCAAGTTATTTGAGAAAAATTCTTGCAGCTTCTTCTGCTTAACGTATGTGACTAACCAAAATTCGCAGTTTTATTAAAAATTTTCTAAATTCCTTTTATGTTTTTATTTTATAGCCCATCATACATCTAAGATTCCAAAAACACTCTATTTTTGTTTCTACGATATTTAGACACAAAGTTATAGCATAATTAGTAAACTGGAAATAGAGTTTACAAAACCGGATGCAGATCCCTACACAAAATATTTTTAAGATATTGAATTTAAATTTTCAGAACATGTTTTGTTTAGTTCTATCTGTGTTAAGAATCAAAATCTTATGTACTTTATAGCTTATTTATGCAAAAAAAAAAAAAAATCATTAGTTTTGAAATTGAGTTTTTGCATAATATTTAGCATATTAAAAAAAAACTTTATAAAGTATTACAAACTTTTAATTCTTAATTCATATATAGGTGTTATTTATGCACTGTATAAATATGATTTGAATACATTTATTAGAATTTTCTGTAACTGCAATTTTTCATCAAAATTTCACTTAAAACGACAATTGTTATCGTCTATAAAACTCTTACGAAAAGGGTAAAAAAAAGTCCGAATTAGTTAAACATGAAGCTAAAAGAGTTTGAGCTATAAATATGGTGAGTTTAAAAAATATACAAAGAGTAGAAATTTTTTCCGATCGTATTTAAATCTTTACAATACATTTTCAGAGGAACTATGTTTTTTGATTTTTGGCTTCACGGTAAAGTTCACTAATGGATTTCTTTTTAAGATATTAAGTTGAAATTTTCATAATTTTTTTTATTTAATTTTATCTGTATTATAGACTATAATCTAACATATGTTTTTATATTTATGTATTTTATTGCAATTTGTAAGAAAATAACATTAGTTTTTTTTAAAAGAAAAATTGAGTTCTTGCAAAAAAATTTGACATATTTCAAAAACTTTCAAAAGTTTTATAAATCTTATAGCTCAAGGCACAGATAATAATGTTATTTATGTACAGTATAAATATTATTCGAATGTATTTATTAGAATTCTCAATACAAGGTTTACGGCAACTGCAATTTTTCAATTAAATTTCACTAAAAATTCACGATATATACAAAATAATTTTTAATTTTGTGGAAATCGTATCTGAATTCCTAGTTTTAAGCCCCGTTTCAAATAAAAAAGTGTTTATTTAGTTGAAAATTTATTTGTTTTAAAAAAAGCGCTCGGAAGGTAGTCACATACCTTAAATCATTTTCTTTCAAAGTGTACTTAAAAAAAAAACTTCAATACTGACATAGTATTATTAATGTAAGTGAAGTTTGCCGATGTTCTATATTTTATGTTATGTTGAAAGTACTCAATGGTACTTTAGTACAATACTAAAAGAATTCCGGGTCTTAGTCGTTTTCTTAAAAGCCCAAAATGCCATAAAATGAAATAAGCGAATCAAGAGATTCATAACACAGCACTAAAAAACAGAAATAAAAGAAAACATATATTAAAAGCTAATCAGGATCTATATACATCTGAACGCACATATGCATACTACATCTTCTAGTTGAAAAATAATTTCAGTTTGTTTCGAAGGTCGTGGTTCGAGGATTTCATCCTATCAATCTTAAAGAGAGATGAAAATTTATTGAGGAAAAACAGTATTTGAAATACTGGATACAGCACTAAAATATTCAAAATAAATCCGGAAGACCTTTAGACCTTCAACAACGCTCAGATACAGTTTTATCAGTGTCTAAAAATACAAAAATGTAATGATTAAGATTTTTCGCAAGCAGTGGCTCGTCCTATTCAACGGCCGAAGTAATAACAAATCGCTTGTTGACTCCTCAACGGTCAAAACAATACACACTCAGCGAGTGGATCCTATTCATAGTTTACAAGAACCTTTCGAAAAAGATCCACTAACGTTACAGGTCGTGATATTAATAGATTTCTGCAGTAATTTTCAGAATCATCATTATGATCACCAACTCACTAAAAGTGGTCACCAAGTCGCTAAAATGGTGGCCACAAATGATGCCAACTTGGCTCTATCACTAAAATACATTTAATATCAACGTATTACATATCCGGATGTAAATTATTTACATTATTTTAAGCATTCATTACACAAAATTCGTAACAATATCATGTGATCAACCTAGTCCCTTACCGTGTTTATTATTTTCTCTATGATAGCAGGATTGATCTATCTGATGGTTCTTCTCAGCACCTCATGTATGTATCACATTTAAGATTAAACTGATGAAGCAGTGTTGAATTGTCATTAAACATTTAGCCTGATATATTGATTTATAAATTAAGTAGCTTAATTCTCTTTTTTGTGTAAGGTCAGATCATTCTTTTATTTTATTCTTTACTCAAAGGGTTTCAGATATATTTATCCATAAAGCTTGAAATAGTTTTTTTTTTAAATTAACATTTCTTCCCCATATAGAAATTGGCTTTAGATATATAGAAAATAAATCTGTTTATGCATCAGTTTTTTTAAAAAATCAATTCAACATATTTCAGATATTTTTTATGGTTTTTAGTTTAAAAATTTGCTTCCCAGATTTAACAATGATTTGCCATAGAAATTAATTTATATAAAAGGATTACTTAAAGTTTTATTTCTGTGTGCGAAACAAAAAAAGAATGTTTACAATCGAGAGAAAAAGCGATAGCATATGCCATCACCTAGAAAGAATCATTTCAGTAGTACAAATTTTAGCCAGCCAAAATTTGGCATTGAGAGGAACAAGTAGAGATAATGGTAGTTTTTCAAAGGCAAATGATTTCTCTGCATTGTTTTTGTTTAAGAAGAGTTCATAGGTAAGGATAGATAGCATATTAAAATCAGAAAAGGGTAAACGGCATTGTATATATCATACTGAAATTTAAATAAGTAAGAATATAAATTTAAAATTTCTCGTCACGAATTTTCTAATTTCCAATATGTAAAATGTTTAACAAAATGTATTAATGTGTTCTGAAGAAATCCATTTATTAGTTTTTTCCAGAATTAATATATTAAGGTATCCGACTGGCTGTGGCAACTTTTTTTTTAAAAAAAAAAGGTATGGGGATTTTTTTTGTGTTATTTTTAGATTTGTTTAGTGCATTTTAAGAAAATGGTGCTAAAATTAAGAAGAGAAAAAGAAATTATTATTACTAAAATGGGAAAAAATAGGTAAAAATTGACAAAAAATAGCATAAACGCGTCCCATTCTGCACCAAAGGTTTATAAACAAATTTTCAATTTTTTCAATCTAATATGTTGCTTTATTATTCCATTTTGAAACGACCTTCATTATAAGAGATATTTTCTTTTTTACAAAAACTAGAGCACTTTATCTCGGTTACTATATGAAAATGCTTAAAAAGACAGTGATTATATTCACATAAGGGACTGTAAATTTTGTAATAAAACAGTGATTGATACATCTGAAGGTTAAAACAATTCTACTATTAATCAGAACATTCAGAAAAAATTTCAGTTAATTAGGTTCAAAACTTTTTTAGCAATCGCTGACCCCGTTTGATTATTTTCAAAAAATCACATTTCGAGTAAAACGCGTTTTAAAGTATGACATCTTGCTTAAAGTAAAGGCATCTGCTTTTACTAAAACACTTGTAGTTTTTGTTCTAGTAAACGGAAAATGATAAACTTGGTATTTTTATAAAGCTAATAAGATGGCCCCTAAAATAAAACCATAAAAAAATTTGTCAATTTTTGGTAAAATTCACAGTTTTAGGGTAGTCGGATACCTTAAGCTATTTGACGGGGCGCTAGTAGTCTGCGACGCCAAGTTCTATTAAGGGCAGCTCTGTTGACTTCTCTGCTAAGACCGTGCATTTCTCCTGATCAAAACGGTGTTAAGACGAGCTAGGAAATGCTGGGCACAAGTGTTGGTAAGGCTATTGTACAGACTGTCGGAATACAGAACCTTGTAGCAATGTCTCTGTGTTGGTGCAATGTCTCTATGTTTGTGCAATGTCTCTGTGTCAGTGTTGGTGTCTCTCTGAGTTTCCTAGCGATTCGAGAGTCTCTTTCAAGGTAGTTGGGAGTAGCTGGGAGGGTCTATTGGAGCACTTAGTCCTTTTAAGGTCTCTAATCTCCTATCGGTAATAATGATGCATGTAAAGAGTTATTATTTGCCAGTGTAGAAGGGAAATTAAAAATGAAAATTTTTACTTTGGAAAAATAAGAGAAATTAAGATATGATGCAAAAATGAGAGTTAGAATAACTCTCAAAGATTACATTAAAATTTAGTCTAGGAATGAAGGAAGCGTTCTGATTGGCCGAGATAGGAGTTCGGCTAGTGGGGTATAAAGGAGTCTTAAGATTAGGCAACCAATCACAGTAGACCTGCAGTTCAACAGAGTTGGACGGGGCAGGTCTTAGATGAGAAAAATATTTAAAATATAAAAATTAGAAAGAATATTAGTAATTAGCTATTGATCCAGAGGAGTAATGTAAAATCGAAATAATTATTCTAAGCTAGTGCTGGGAACAGAGGAGCAGATTCCTCTGACCAGGCAGTTGAGTTTTTCTTCTGGATTATTACTATTGTAAGACTTTTCCATCTAGCTAAATAGCGTTGGGAATAGGTTAAAGATCTTTTTGATTTCCATGATTGTTTGTAGGAATGTGAAATCTGTACTTTGGTTTTGGATATTATTAACTATTTCCGGGGAATTATTATTTTTTTGGGTGCTTTTGTTAGTAGTAGATGCCGAGGGATTGCTCCCACGTGCGGCCAACTGTTGTTATTTATTTGAATTTAGAACTTGAGCGAAACTCAATCTGGGAATTATTAAAGATGTGTTGGCTTGCTCTTTCAAGGTGGAATATGTCCCATCCATGAAAGTGACACGTGATGTAGAGTCACTTTTGTTTGGAAGCATTAGGGAAAACCATTCTACTATTGATCAAGTTCCCCTTCGCAGGATGTACTTTGAAGCCGATGACTGTCGTGGGAACTGCACCGGTCACCTTATTGTCGGCTATATCAAAAGAGGACAGAAGTTGACTTTCCTTAGAACATCAGCCCTGGGATGTCCTGCCTGTGATACTTTCCCATGCAAAACTGCTTGACCGTTGAAACGTCAATCATTTCCAATGGGAAATGAGTTCTTTGATGAAGACCACCGCATAGTTATACCTTTTGCTACAGTAGATAACTATTGGGTTGTTCGGAAAGTAATTTCGTTTTTTCCCGACAGAGGATTTAATTGTATTTTTTTGCACCCAACTTCACATTTAAGCCGTATAATTTTTATATGCTTTTAGAGCTCATATAGCAAGGCTTGTGTGTGAAAAATTCCAATTAATTCTACGCAGTAGTTTTTGGTTGGTGCCCTTTTAAATATGAAGAGCGATAAGCAGCATTTTCGACATATATCTTACTGTTTTACTACAGAAAGGATAAAAATGTTGTTCAAGCCAGAAAGAAATTGACCGATGTGTATGGAGAAGGTGTGTTGACAGTACGCCAGTGCCAGAACTGGTTCGCTAAATTTCGATCCTGTAATTTTGATGTCGAAGATGCACCACGTTCGGGAAGGCCGGTTGAAGCTGACAAAGACGCGATAAAGGCATTAGTTGATGCTAACCGGCGAATAACAACACGTGAGATCGGATTGAGGTTAAATTTAACAATTTCAACAGTTTATGACCACTTGAAAGGCCTGGGATTTTCCTCGAAGCTCGATGTATGGGTTCCCCATGTTCTCACAGAGAGAAATCTATGTCGCCGCATTGACGTCTGCGATTCGCTTCTCAAACGTCCCAAAAATGATCCGTTTTTTAAGCGCATCATCACTGAGGACGAAAAATGGGTTGTATACAACAACGTCAAACGCAAGAGGTCATGGAGCAAAAAAGATGAACCGGCTCAAACCATTTCCAAAGCCGATATTCCCCAAAAAAAGGTGATGCTGTCTGTTTGGTGGGATTTTAAAGGAATCGTTTGCTTTTGAGCTTTTACCGGATAACACAACGATTAATTCGGAAGTCTACTGTCATCAGCTGGACAAACTGAATGATGCAGTTCAACAGAAAAGGTCAGAAGTAATCAACAAGAAAGGTGTAGTGTTTCACCAAGACAACGCGAGACCTCACACAAGTTTGGTCACTCGCCAGAAGCTTTTACAGCTTGAATGGGATACAATGCCACACCCACCATATTCTCCAGACCTGGCACCATCCAATTATTATTTGTTCCGGTCACTCCAAAATTTTTAGACGGTAAAACCTTCACCTCAAATGAGGAGGTCAAAAACCACCTCAATCAGTTTTTTGCCAGCAAAGACCAAAAACTTTATGAGCGTGGAATTATGCTACTACCAGAAAGACGGCAAAAGATGTTGGACCAGAACGGCCAATATATGATTTAATAAAGTATTGGTTTATTATACGAAAACTGTCTTTCATTTTCACAACAAAAAAAAAAAACGAAATTACTTTCCGAACAACCTAATATTATACAGATGTAAACTAAATATTTTATAGGAATTTTAGTTCATTATGGATTATCCAAGAAACAAGGATGGATATATCTGAACAGTTTTTTGCTTCATTTCAGAACCACGTAACGAATTTAAGTTGAACTGAACGCTTTATTCGTGATCGATATTTTCGAAGGAAAGTCTCTATAACTTAAAATACGTTCTACAAAACACATAGCTTGAAAATATGTTCATCTAGTTATCACGGCCGCTCGTAGTAAACAACGACCTGCACAAAAATTCAAGTTTCTGGACACCAATTATACGTTATAGAGTGAAAAAGCTTCTTTTGATAAACTCAGGACACAATATCTGTGATCGTATCCCATTTAAATACCCTACAAATGCGAGATTTGTGAAAAATTAATACTTAAACAATAGATCGTGTATTTTATGAAGATATGCATTGCAAAAATAGTGGTAAAGTGGGAGTTTTACAAAACATTTTTGAAAACTCCCACTCTCTTAATCGAAACTGCATTCAGAAATAATGCAAGAACAGAAGTATTAAAAAAGTCTAGAAATACGATTAAGAAGAAATTTTTACACAGGGAAGTTTCTGCGTGTCAATTTTCAAAAACGAAATTTTTATTTCCACGTCCATCGGGGTGATAGTGGATTTCTTGTGTATGTGTATTATGTTGAATGGATGAACGGAGCTGCATATTATTGACAATGGCTCACTTACCGAGATTGTTTCTGAGATTAAATTATCTTCCCATACTCGTGCTCCGTTCCGTGATTCCAATGGTTCAGACTACTTTTTTAGACAACCCAATGCTCATCTACACAAGACCTCTGACTTTTGTTGAGGAGCTTCTAGAAATTGAGGATAACTGCAGTAGGGATTGGTCTGTGTGTTCCCTTGATTTAAATATCAAACACATGTGAGATGTATTGGGAGCGCCAGGCTAAGATCGAATTCAACGGAGAGTACCGGGACAAACCTATGCTCCTTGAAGAGTGGCAACTCTTTCCTCAAAAACTGTTTGATAACGATTGAAGTTCAGGGAATTCGAATTTCTCTTACTGAGAGGTTTTGTTTTGATGTTTTTCCTTATTTTCAGATATATTTCTTTCTAGCAACATAGGTTTTAAATATTAAACACATGTGAGAGGCATTGGGGAGACGCCAGGCTACAAGATCGAATCCACCGGAGAGCACCAGACAGCTGAAACCTATGCTCCTTGAAGAGTGGCATCTCTTCAAGGGTTTTATTGCTAGGGTTTTACTACGACCATGTGTAACCTAGTGGTTAAAGCATCGGACCGGAATGTCTGGGTTTGATGCCCCGAAGCCACCAAATACCCTTCGAGTACACACGGAGTATGTGCTCGTTAAATCAGTGGATCCAAAAGTCTTGTGGGTGATCGCAGCAGAAACCACGGATGCAGGGGGCTGGAGAATATTTCCCTCCCCGCCAGTTTCATGCCTAAATTGTAGAGGTAGGTGGTGCAGGCATCTATCGTGTAAGATGTCCAGCCCGTCTCAGACACAGGCAACTTTCATTCCTTTCGAGCCAAATCGTACTGTCACCTGCATGGTGCTAAAAGCTAACGACAGGCTTACACCTTGCCACGATAAATTTCTTTGGCCTCGATCTGACACCATCAGACAGGTAGCATTAGAAACTACAACTAACGACATGCTATTAATAAAGCTTTTTTCTGCTTAGTTCCACAATGTGTGCGCGCAATTTATTTTTGGCAACTATGTTTTTATCAACCTTAAGTGCTATACTGTGCCTGTTTAAGATTGAATTTCATGTCACATGCTTGAGTGAAAACTTCTTTAGCCGTGTTGGGCACTTTTTGGTAGTGGAAAATCTTATGAGTTCGCGACACCGACATTCTCTGACTGGCGCATGTGCAGTATGCTGTTCGCCTCAGACACTTTTTGGATGGGTGAAATCTAGTGCGTTGGCATCATCGAAATGATTGTAGTAGTATATCTATAGCTATACAGCTGATGTATTGTGCAGTGTATATCTTATAAGTGAAGTTGAATGGATTAAGTGAAAAGTTCAATGTATATATACTGTGTATTGGTCATTGCGATTCCGAGAATGGGCAATACCTGCTTATGGTTGGCGTTTATAGTTCGCCTGGAAAATCTATGATACAGATACAACAATTTTTATTCGAAAATTGATTATCTATACAAAAGAAGGTTCTGAAATACTCGAAAAAAGATTTGGCGAGAAATATATGATAATGTACCGATTATTTTAAGTGGAGACTTCAATATTAACTTTGCAGATGATAAAATACTACCACTAATTGAACTTCTAAATCAAACACTTAGTTTAAATATGTCCAATGATCGAAAACTCAGTACAATAAAATATAAAACGCCAATCCAAGCGGTTTTCACGTGATACTTATATAAATTTGAATCAAACATTTTCCTTTCTTACTTTAGTTACCATAAGCCTATTGTATCTCTTTTAGAAATAATTGAAAGTAAAAGTCTAAGTATTGTTGAAATTAATGATGCAACCAATTAAAATAATATATATTATATATATATATATAAATCAAGTACATTGAAATTCAAGTAAATACAAATACTATCCATAAATAATATGATTGTGTATATTAATTGTTATTTCAATTGAATTGTCTTTATATTTTCTCATGATCTTGTACAGCCCGTTATATATTTGAATAATAAAAAAACCATATAAACATGTATTTAGTTGTTGCTCGGAGTGTCAATAGATGTGAAAACCAGATTGATGTTGATAATTTTAATTCAAACATGATGAAATTTAAAATGTTAATACTTAAAGTTCTAAATTTTCACTTCTATCGGCAGTTTCTATAACTGCCAATTTTTTCCCACCATTATTGCACAATTGGAAAAGTTGCAGAAGATTTGCCCACTCTAGTATGGTGGCCTAATTCAGAGACAGCTTTGAAATCATAATAGGTCTCCATTTTAGTCCAAATACTTTTTTGGTATCTTCAATTGTTACGTTTCTTGGAATTCAATTTCTTTCCTTTTTGGCCATATAGGTAGTAAAACTTTCCACTTATTATTTTATTTTATTATACTACATAATATGTGTGTGCGTGTGTCATATATATTATATTATATATATATATATATTTTTTTTTTTTTTTTATATTATATATATATAGGTGTGTGTGTGCGTTTATGAGTGTGAATGTATGTGTATACATACTAGAAATGCATAAAATGTATGATGGAGACTGTTTTAAAACTATTATTTCATTTAGAAAACAAATAAAACTGTTAATTATTATAAAATCGTAAATTATTGAAAACAAATTTTTATTAGAATTAATTGTTAAGAGTGCGAGATTCTATTGCGACATATTTAACTCATCAAATAATATTTACTTCAATAACAACAAAGAGTTTATCTCTAGCATTTTATGAAAAAGTACAAAATAAGTATCTAAAAATAATACTAAAAATGCTCATTTTGAATTATTGCCGTTGTTGCTACATACAAAAGTAATTGGCCCATTATCATGTCCTCAGAATTTAAAGCCGGCGACAATTGATAATGGTAATAGACGAAGTGATGACATAATTATTTCTTTTTCAATTCTACACTATTTATAAATTGCACGAGGAATAAAGAACCCATTTGGATTGTTTTGACATAGAAATCCACATTGATTCATATTCAGTATGATAGAGTATAAAAAAATCATCTGATTTTTGAGGTTAGCGTAATAAAACATCTTCTGGAAAGTTCTGTATCTTTTTGAGTTTAAGGAACACATACATTTTTTCACATTTCTTGATAGTTAAAAATAATTCAGAACCACTACAATTTCCTATCGTGAGTTGATTCTACAGAAAATTGCAAAGTTATGCTGGGAAACTTTGTCATATGCACCATATTCTCTAGAACCAGATTTATTTGACTGTAGAATCTTTTCATAGGGGAAAAAAATTAAAATATGACGAAAGAAAGAATCAAACACTGGTCCCGTTTTAGGTCACCAAAAGTGAGCTTTATTTAAGAAATGACGTCAACTCTAGGAAAAGGTTATAAGTAACGATTAAACTTGCATTCTTCAATAAATGGTTTTTTGGGATAACAGTTTTATTGAATTGATCCTATAAACCTATTCTGAAAATAAAAATAAAACATCTATAACATTTGATAAAATTTTTTTAAGAGATCTGCATATATTCCTCATTTTACATATCTACATTCCAGAATTACTAACGTAGTACTAATCAGATCAGTGTTATTCTAAAATTTTATGAAATAAAGTGAGTTGATTACATTTGTGGAATAAGATATATTTTGCTCAAGAAAAAAACATAAGAAATGTCAACAATACAATTATATAAGAAAGTTTGAAATCAGAATTTAACAATTCTCATCTGTACTGATAACCAAGCATATGTCATAGAATGAAGAATACTTAAAAGCATTAGAACTATCTCAAAGGTAATTTTCCTTAAGCATTAATTTTCTATTTTTGACGTTATTTTAAAAAATATAGTGTATAGTATAATACATGTAAGATTTTATTTTAAGCTACCAAAACTAATCTGAGGAACATTAGCATAAGCTGTCATATATTTTGTAATAGGTACACGCAGAATATATTTACTCATACATTTTTTGTAAGTCTTCATTCAAATTTATTTTAAAAGAGATTTTTCTCCGAAAAGGAAAAGAATTAAGGTTATTATATTTAACATAACACCTTATGCTTTCCTTTAAACATTAAGACGAACATCTGAATAATAGTATATCTACGTAACCACTTGTAACTTGAAAATTTTGTAAGTAAATTAATCATTATTAACTGTTATATTTGACACTTAATAGAAAGCTTTATAATGACTCGCATATGGATTGTTCCCGTCAATCCTTTATTTTGTTAAGAATGCGAAACCTTCATTTTTCAAGTTATAACTTCTTTTTAGGCACACTTTTGCTGAAGAGGGAATATCAATGATGCATTCCTTTCCGCAGCGTTACGCTGCATCGGGTTTGCTCTGCTCCAGTCTGCCGCACGGGTCGCTGACGCTTGTTTTTGAATTGGAAAATTTTTAGGCACGTGTTGTTCCTTGGTAAAAATTTCATGCACACTTTTTCCCGTTAAATTTTCTTTTCTCTATTTAAGTATTACTGGCATGAACCCCACTTCCACTTAAATTCAGTGAGTAAACAAGGAAAAAGGAATGCGAGAGAAAACGATTTTTATAAAAAAATTGTCTTTTTACTTAGGAGTTCCGAAGAGCGATTATGTGTATTATTAAAAGAGTATATATATGAAGTGTTTATTATCAAAGCTACTTTGAATATTATAAAATAAATTTATAAAGATAGAAAGGCTGTTTCGTTTTTGAAAGTATATACGACAAAACGCTCTCCGTCAAGAACCAAAGCAATTAAAGTATCCGACAACCCTAAAATTGTGAATTTTGCCAAATATTGCCAAATTTTGTTTATGATTTTATTTTATAGGTCATCTTATTAGCTTTAGAAAAATACCAAGTGTATTATGTTCCGTTCACAAGAACAAAAACTTCAAGTGTTTTAGTAAAAGCAGATATCATATTTTAAACCGCGTTTTACTCAAAATGTGTTTTTTTGAAAATGTTCAAACAGGGACAGCGATTGCTAAAAAGGTTTTGAAAATAACCAACTGTGAAATTTGTTGTGTATATTCTGTATAATAGTAGAAGTGTTTTGACTTTCAGATTTATCAATCCCTGTTTTATTACAAAATTTACAGTCCTCTTATGTTAATATAATCACAGTTATTCTGAGCAATTTCATATAAAAACTAAGATAAAGTGCTCTAGTTTTTGTAAAAATTAAAATATCTCTTATCCTGAAGATCATTTCAACAATGAATAACATGGCAACACACCAGAATCGAAAAATTGAAAATTTATTCATAAACTTTTGGTACAGAATGGGCCCCGTTTATGTTATTTTTTGTAAGTTTTTACCCATTTTTTCCCATTTTAGTAATAATAATTTCTTTTTCTCCTCTTAATTTTAGCATTTTTTTCTTAAAATGCACTAAACAAATCTGAAACAAAGAAACCAATTTCCATACCTCCATTTTTTAAAAAAAGTTGTTGCATGTAGTCGGATACCTTAACGGATTAGAGACCTTTCTGTTTTTCATGTAACGTTTTGCTCTAGTTAACGCATGGATAATTGAGTCCCAAGGATTCTCTAATCGTTGAACAGTTGATTTAATGGCAGATCGGACTTGCCTCTGGGAGGACTGATTGAACTGACTTATAGAGGATCATTTTAATAGTTAGGTTCATTGTATAGAATTCCTGCTATTTTAGTAAGCGTATTTTATTCCAGAATTTTTCTCGCATAAGTAGAATGTATCTTCCAAGGGAATTTACTGTATAACATGATACAAAGATTATTGGTATGAGACCACTGGAGTGGATTAGCTTTAATTGGTAGTCCTACTGGAATTTTTAAGTTAATGTGACCTTATGTAAAAGATATCTTCCAAACTGTAAAACAATGCTTCATTAATATTTAATGGAAAACAAATTTTTCATAAAAGGAGATATTTTATAAAAAAATTTTTTTAAAAAGTTGGCTAGCAAGTATATTTCAGGCTATTCAGTATGCTAGAGCTATTAAAGATTCAGCTGAAAAAAGTTTTTACAGCTGATTTGGTAGCTACTATTTGGGCAAAAATGTGGGTAAATTGTGAAATTTTTTGATACATATTTTTAATCCATAATATTGACACCCATAGTTACAGGTCTGAAAGTATTTTTATTGTGTGGGCACTCTAATAATTCTTTTAAGTTAACTTGCCGTGTTGTAGACCTCAGAGTTACTAGTAAAATAAGCACTATTAAACAAATTATCAGGAGAAATGCTACCAATTTCTTTAATAAAATAGAGAACTCCCACATAAATCGATCACTAGCATCTAAAAATATACTTATCTTAATTTCCACAGACCCGGATCAACCGTAATTGATCTGCTTTTCTTTAATTCCTAATTATGCTCTTTACCTATATTATTTTTCTTTTAATTCTTAAACTATCTATATTTACTGCTCAATGATTGGTCCAGCTTCTCACCCAATTAAAATTAAATGCAAAAATCGCTGACCTCTCTGATCAGCCTTCCTCTGAAGCTCACTCTCGATACCAACTCATTTTAACTTTTTGCACCTATATATTTTCTCTCTTTAACTCGGACTTCTTTGCTGCAACCGGATTGACTGAACATAGCTCCTCCCACTCCTATCACGGAAAAAATATAAAGATAAACGAATAAAAATCTTTTATGAGTCACGATTTTTTGCTTTTTTTTAATCTTTATTTTATTTGTATTCGTAAATTATCAAATTTCTTCCTTTTTTTATTTTGGTTAATTTTTAAAAAGGGCAATTTGAAAGCGTTTTAATTTCGTCGAAAATACTCTGAATGGGGATGAAAGTTCGGAAGAACCAAACTACAGCTACAAACTTGTCGTGAATAACAAGGCATTTATTTACAATAAGTCACGGTAATATTTTTACTATATTTTTATGTCCATTCGGCTTGTTTGAAATGCTTATTGTGTTTGTGAGCATGAAAGCTTTTATGCTATTTGTTTTGAAATTTCTTTTGACTATTTATTTGAATAATTTCAAGGTTTCCACCAGTATTTTTCTCAAAAGATTAGATCTAAAGTCTGTGAATTGTACCCGAATCATTGGAAATGTACATATATAAGTAAGATTTCAATAAGTCTGCATAGTCTTCTCTATACAGCCGTAATGCGTCCCATTATCGCTTATGCTTGTCCAGTCTGGGGATATGATGCTAAAACCAATATTAAAATTCTAGGTACTGTACAAAATTCTTACATGCGTATGATTGTCAGAGCTACAAGATGTATGCGTAATGACGACATACGGAGTGCCTTAAAAATCAGCAGCTTTAAATCTCATATTTAGAAAATTGCAATTAACTTCTTTAATGCTCTCCTAGATACAAATAACGATAATATGCTTAACTTAATCCCATACTATCCCAATATAAATACCAAAAGACCGAGAAGAATACTTCTCGATTCTTACAACCCCCTTAATTGTTTTTATTCTCGCAATAATTTTTATTATTGCATCTCAGTAAATTAATTTACCATTTTTCCTTTTTAATTTCCTCATATTAAATTTTACCTACCCCACTGGAAAAGCACCTCCCACTTTCTCTGTTCCCAGCCCCCAAGGTGGTCAATAGGAGTCTATGATCACGCCACCACCGACCAATCAGAGAGCAAGCTCTAAACTCCACCCATGCCAAAAAGAAAACTTCATCTCTACAGCAGCCAGATGAAGGTTTGAAAAACTCGATTGTTTTTGGAAGGATTGACGCCGAGCAGTTCAGACATACCGGTCTGAGCTCCCAATTTTCTCACTGATAGCAGAGAGCACGTAAAGTCCCTTGTAAGGGCTTTTATGGTTAAGGGGGTTGCCTCTGATTAAAGGAAGATGATCAGCGATTGGGAATCCGACTTGGACATACGTTCTGAGATATCAGGATATAGCTATAAGTCAAGATCCAGTGCATCCAGACCAGCATCGGCCACCACCGACTGCCAAGGACTCAAGAAAGCTATGGAAGAAATTCAAAGAGCCGAAGCGAAAATACAAGGCTACCATGCTCTCATCAAAGAAACGACACCTAAAGCGAAACGAGCCTACGCCGACAGTCTGAAAAAAGCCATTAGAGAGAAAGAAAACACGATAAGAGCAGAGGTGGGTTAAGCGGGTGTCGGACCTGGCGGCCGCCAGGGGCCCCAAGCCTGATGGATTTCACCAGTGGCGTAACAAAGAATATTAGTGCCCCCTACAAACTCAGGTTTGGGCCCCAAGCCCAAATATATATACAGAAATGGCCATATTATATACAGAATAAAATATTTTGGACAAAATGGATATGGTAAAAATAATTGATGAATTTCCCAAAGAGAAATCAAACTGTAAGCTCTTAATGTTTTTGTATACAGTTAAAAATTTTTTTAGCCGATGAGTTTTATTGTAATCAATACATTTTGTTTGGAGAATTTAAATTAAGTGACTCTTTTCACTGTTTTAGTGGTTCGACTCTTGAGCCTATGGGCCTCAAACCTTTTACCGCCAGGGGCCTCAAACCTTTTACCGCCAGGGGCCTCCAACTACTTTAATCCGCCTCTGGGTAAGAGAGCTTAAGACTTTTCCGCCTTGTACTTTGCCTGACTTCCCAGATCACCTTTTCCCACCTACGACAGAAACTCTTAATAATGTAACTTTGGAAAACAATCTGACCCGTTGATTTGATTAAAAAAATAAACCTGTTAAACGTAAGGAAACGCTAGAAAATCAGGATGACTTTGTCTTTCCTAAGAAAACTGCTGGACCCACAACTCCAACTAAAACCCCTGAACCCGTACTAGTTAATAACCCCTTCGACAACCTAGAACAAGAAAATTTACCGGAAATTAATTCTGATCAAATTACCGTCAGCCCCAAGCCCCCACAATGTTAAAAGTAACCAAAGACTATAGAGAACATATCAAACTTGTTGTGTGTGTGTGTGATTGCGGATAAATTCCCAGACATAACTTGCAAGAGCTCTGGTGATTTCATCAGACTCTATGCAAATACAAGTGAAGAATACAGACAGCTAAATGCCTTTTTAGAATTAAACAAGTATTTCGAATTTCATGTTGTTCCATTAAAAGAAAACAAACCCATCAAAATGGTAATCAAGGGACTCCCAGTTTGCACAAAAAACGAGGACATCACCTCGGATTTGGAAGATCTTGGATACGACGTCACAAGCTGCCACAAACTAATCTCCAAACGCACCAAAGCCCCACTCCCTTTCTACCTAGTCACACTACCAAGAAAAAAAGAAAACATTTCAGTCTTTGACTTAACGCACTTGGGCTACTCGCAAGTAAGAGTTGAGGGATACTCCGTTAGGGGTGTCCCTCAATGCTTCAAAAATGCAATCTTTTTTACTATATGGCAGCCAATTGCCATCATAAGCCTCGTTGCCTCAAGTGCGGTAAGGATCTTATCACCCGTGACTGTGAATTAAAAGAACGACAGGAGAATCCCTTCTGTATTAATTTCGAAACATAAGGACACGCAGCCTGCTACACCAAGTGCCTAAAATTCCCAAAGCTAAAGAAGGGAACCCGAACTTTCATCAACAGAAACAATAGTCTCGCCGACAACAATATTGTCGAAGGAATTTCTTTCGCCGACATCGTCAGCGGTAATAAAAATAAAAACAAAACAGTAAACCCCAACAACGAAAACAAGGAAGGACAAAGTCAACCCCAGATCTCCTCTAATAATGACAATGACGACACTACTTCTAACATCCAAAACCTTATTGACCTATTTAAAATTATCTCTAATTTATTAAAACAATTTCCTAAACTTACTAAAGTAATACCAGATCTCAAAAATAATAATGATTATAAGCAGCAAGCTTACTTATTAATAGAAGCAGTTTTAGATAATTAATTTCTCCTTTTGTCTTAGTATTATTTTATCATTCACCTCTTAACTCACTCATTACAACTTAATTTATTTATTTCTCTATTTTCATTTTAAGCGAAACGAAACGAAAATTAGGATTATCGAGTGCCAGCGCGAAGCACTTATACTCAGTTTGAGAAGAAAAGTTAAACCATGTGGAGAGTAATAAAAAATGAACAACCCCGCCGCAGGCGGGAGTGACGGAAGGCCGGCCGGGCAACCACCTGTTGATAGCGCTGGGCGTGCAAATGGAGGAAGATGTCAGGAAGGGGAAACGATCGCCATACAAAAGGAAGACAATCAATCAGGAGCGGGTGAGCTGTGACAGTTCACTCTGAGTTAGTCCCGGGTGCAGTAGAGCCTTTTTTGATGTTGTTAGTGTATGAAATTAGTGTTTTATGTAGTAATTAAGGAGGTTTAAGAGGCAAGGCCCACTTTGTGGTAGTATATGCATAATTTAATTTAGGATGTGGATACGTTAATAATGTTTGTGCTTTGATAATGGGGTTCTCGTGATTTTCTATAGTTCTAAAAACATCCCTAGCTAACTTAGTGATGAAACTAGATATCGGCTCCATGTGTAAATCGTTGTGCATCACATCATTTCTAACGTACCAAGATGCGTTTGTCATGATGCGAAGTATTTTATTTTGTACAACTTGGATTTTTTTCATGCGGGTGGCGGCTGCAGCGCCCCAGACAGGGGCGGCATAGGTAATCACTGGGCGCAAAATTTGCTTGTAAAGTATAACTTTATTTTCTAGGGATAGAGGAGACTTTCTCCCAACGAGGGAGATAGCTAAATGAATTCTTCCCCAGAAATTTTCTGCGAGATAGTCAATGTGTTTTTTGAAGGTTAGTCGGCTATCTAAGTGTAATCCCAGGTACTTAACCACCGAGGCCCACTGGATGTTGTCATCAAAATGTGTGAGTTGGAAGGGAGGGTCGATGACCCCATTTCCGAAAAATTATTGCTTGAGATTTATCAACATTAATTGCAATTCTCCAGTCTGTAAGCCAAATTTCTAATGTTTCTAGGAACTTTTGTATAGCTTTTAACGTGTATTTAAGCTGGGAACCCTATGCTAACACCGCGGAGTCATCCGCGAACAGGCAGGTACTAACTGTGGTGTGGTGTGGAAAGTCATAAGTGTAAATGTTGTTCTATTTTCATTTTTCTTAACTTCACTGGGCCAGGCAAAACTTCTAAGTCAACGCTCTCTTAACCAACAGAAGACCTGAACTTACAACACCGAAGTCCAGATCCAATCCAGCCACCCCATTGGTCCCTACTCTGAAGCCACACCCACTGTCCCAGTCTCCTGATGATGTTCAAGCGTTTCAGCCAGATGAAAAATCATTGCCACGCCTCCCGGATGCCATCGCCTCAGCCAATAGCCATGATTCCTGTTAAGCAGAAAGAAAAACCCCACCATCGCCCTGCCCAACATCAAAGTCAACCAGGATATGGGACTGAGGAATGTTTCACAGTCCAGATGCCCACAGAACAACGCCCATTCAAATCTGCATAGTTATGGTAACTGTGAAGAAATATATTTTAATGTGGGAAGCAAGGTATATATTACTGCGTGAAGCACATTCTTCTTGTGCTTTCTTCACGTAAGTTTAATTTTTGTCTTTATTTGGTTCCGGTATCAACGAGGGAAGTGTTGGCTTAGAAATCTACGAATTAGATCACGTTGTGGAAATTACAAAGAAAGGGCTGCCAACTCAACTTCCTTCAGAGCCAAATATTCACTTCTTCCAACAACTTGGTTTCAACTAGTGCACCACGGGAACATATAGGTGGCTGTCCACTACCATATCACTGATGTATCAAACTTTTCTTTCGAGTTCTTTCACATTATTACTCGTAAAAGTATCTGTCATTACTGCTGAAATGCATCCTTTGCAAAATGAATCCATTGAATGAACTTCCCCTCTAGAAAGAGCGATTTGTAGTCTCTATGCTGCCTACTATCGCCCTTCTGAATTTGTCGGTCGAATTTGGCAACGCTCTGTATAATACAGTAATTGGAATTTTTCTTTCTTGAGAGTTTATTGGAGGATTCAATTATTTTTGCACTATTTGATCGAATATTTCGTAATATATATTTACTACACATTTGGAGAAATCCATTAGCCCTGGTGTTGCTTCGAGTGAAACGTTAATATACACTCCTTTACTGATTAATACCTATATCTGGGTAACCAGTTGAAAGTTGAAAATTTTATAAATAAATTAATCATCACTTACTTTTTAGATTTGATTCTTTTTATTTTTTTTATCATTGTTTACTTCCTTAATCTTAAATTATATTCTCAATCTGCAACCCACACAGGCAAGCACTTTTTTCCACCCAATTTCTGTTCTATAACTCCAAGAAACTCAGTAGAGTGTTGACTCATTGATTCTTTTCGATCAATAGCAGATGAGTCTCTCGTCCGCTTACTCTGAAAAATTTCCATCACATCGGATGTCTCCGTAGCCACACACCCTTGCTCCTTCTAGTCCACCAATCAGGAAGCTGCCTCTCAATCCAGGCCTCTTCACTTCACGGCTCAAATATTTTTCGATATAGGATGGAGGAATGCCTCGCGTTTCCTTACCCAAAGATATCAAGCGTTCAGCTTTTTTCTATTTGAGTCTTAACAGAAATAGCTTCAGTATGGATTGATATAAATTCATCCATTATGTTGAGAATTGCTATTTTTACGTCGAAAAATCGATAATGATTTCTTATTTAAAGTGAGGAAATAAATGTACTGAGGAATATATGGTAAGTGAACATCTTGTTGGGATATTTCATAGGATTTGTGTTTCTGTTCTTAAATAATGTGCATTTTTACTTCATTTTTGGATTTAATCTTTCATACTCCAAAAAATTTACAAGTGATAAACTTCTTGTTAATGAAACTTTACATACGTTTTCGTAACAATATAATTTGAAGAATTTATTATAACTTTTTGACATTTGCTCTGAGTACAAACACTTTAATGTATTTTATGGTTAAAGTCAGGCCCTAATAGATTTTATATTTGTGTTTGTCATATTATTCAATAGAAACGTTTCACAATACTTGCTGTAAATAAGTTGTTTTCAAACTGTTTCGACTCCTGTGTGTGTGTGGAACCCTTAAAGCTTTGATAAGGGCTTTTGAGGCAATTCCGTTCCACACACATGTATACTCAGCAGAATTTATGTCTTAAAATAACATTCAAAGTAGAGCACGATTTTTTAGGTACTTTACAGAAAAACAAAAGAGTATTGTATTTGTAATAAAAATTAATGTAATTTATAGCATAATTTTTTCTGTAAGAACTAAAAGTAAAAAATAATTCTTAAAATAAGGATAAAATAATTAACGAGAAAATTAATGCCATTGTGATAAAAGCATGGGATGCTCGATAACAATTGTTATATAATTTCTTACTAGTTCTTTACGAAATGCATAGTTAGTGCAAAAATGTAGCACAAAGCACTCCACGCTTTTACCACAATGACATTAATTTTCTCTTTAATCATTTTATTCTTATAAAGAATTATGTGTTTTTCTTTTTTGTTTGATTAACTATAAAAGCGTGCTTTTTAGTTTCTTGAAACTATAATTTGTTTGAAATTATTAAGGTATCCGACTGCGTTCGGAACTGTTATTTTGAAAAAGCGCAAAATGGATAATTTTTATGATATTTAGTATCACTTGTATTAGAATACATGTATAAAATAGTTTTAAGAATATTACTGTAGTAAAAAATTATTTAAATGTAATATTTTTGCAAAAAATAAACATTGAAGTAATTACTTTTAAAACATTTTCCTTTTATAGGAAATGCTTCTTTAATAGTAATATTTTGCCTATGTATAGTTCAAACCTCTGTACAGAGCCTGAAATAGGATTTTTGATTTATATAACTTACAAGTGGATGTATCCATATTTTAATACAATAGAGTGAAGAAATTCTAAGAAAAAAACACGGATGATCATTTTAATTGGTAGTAACTCTGAAAATAATGTGAATTTTACAAAAAAAAAATCCTATTTCACGCCCTTTTGAGAAATCTTAGCTTTACATAAGCAAGATATTATTATTATAGAAGCATTTTTCATAAAAGAAGCATGTTTTGAAAGTAGGTAATTCAAAGTTCATTTTTTGAAAAAATATTGCATTTTTAAATTATTTTTTATTCTAATAATATTCTTAAAACAATTTTATACATGTATTCTACTCCAAGTGACACTGAAAATCATAAAAATTATCCATTTATAAGCTTTTTTTAAATTACGCGGTTCCGACCGTGGTCGGATACCTTAAATGATCTGATTATCTTTTTGCACAGTTTTTTCGAATATTTCGTTTTATTTGTTCCATCTAACTAATATTTAATTTTTTAAATATAATTTTGTGGATTAGCTCTTCCCTACTCCAAAGAAGAAACACGCAATAAATTGTGGTCAGAATGCAATTTTAATTATTTTCCCGCAGTAATTTTACGTATTCATTATCCTTTTTTTTTATGTGTTCCGTTTGATTGCATGATCTGATGAACGTATCCAATTTTTAGGCTCCAACATTAGTTCTGACCTTAATCTACGTGTTTCTCATATTCAGCACACAAGCACTCTTGTTACCTTTCAGAAAAATAGTCACATCAATCACTTTTATTAGTAATTTGTTTTAAGCCATCGTTTCTCTTTTAATATTCTGTTAGCGAATGATTGCCGATCTTTGCCTCTACCGAAATCATTTTAAAATTGGTTATCATAGCAAAATGTTTTGTAAATTCAAATATTAGTCAAGGCGGCGGAATAAGTTTGTTCAGCTGTTAGGTTGAAGTAAATGTAAATCAGCACGTGTGTTGATATTGAAGTTTAAAAACCAGAACTTTCTCGTTTTCTCGACGTCCATTTTCATCTGAAGAATACAGGTACTCAAGGGATTAATCGACTACTTATCGACGTTTCTAATTATTTGGGGCAATACGAGGGCTATAGTTAATGAACTTTGTTTAAAACCAGAGTTATATGATGAGAACGACACCTTTTATACCTTCACTTCCCTTTCTACGCTTCCACTCATCTCTAATGTAAGGACTATCAACTTGGATAGATTTAAAGTGCTTCGACCCCATCGCAAGATTTTTGATTGGAACAGCTCTCGAACCCACACACAACTCAACAAAAACATCACTGACCTCAACTTCGTTGCTATAAACTAGGGGAGGGGGGGGGACCTTTTTGGAAAGAGTGCCACTATTTGATGAAAAAGAATTCTGCCTGTCACTATTGGATATATATATATATATTTTCGTGACACTTCCAGCTTTTTCAACAAACAAACAAAAACAAGTGAAAAAATGTAGGCTATGGCAGTTTGTGTAAAAAAAAAAAAAAAAAAATGCAAGCGCATATCTCCTTTACTAAATATAATTCATGGGTAGGCGACTCTCGAATCCTAAATTAATATTAATGTGTAAATTGTATTTGTCATTAAATTTTAATGTAATTTTAATATAATGTTCTTAAAATTTTCTATACACAAAGTACCTAGAATATATACGTTGATTTACTTTAAAAATCATTTTAAGATATATTCTTCTAAAAGTGTGTCTGTGGAACGAGAGATTTCCCGAAAACACTTTATAGTACTGTATCAGTGGTTCATATATAAGCCAATAACAGCTTCCGGACTGAAATTATCATTTTAAACCAGTGGTATGCTACGTGCTTACGGAACCGAATGTCGCGAGTTCTATCCCTCGTTGGTGACCTTGACGCTGAACAAAGAAAACGCAACCTTTGCGCAGCTGTCGTGACGCAGTCTACCCGCAACCAAAGCCATCACACATATGACGCAGCAAACAAGCCATCACACACGCATGACGCAGCAATCAAAGCGGTCAAAATCCAATTGACGCAACAGCAACAACTCACACGCTCGTCGTAACAACTGTATCGGTCGTTCATTTACCGACTACCTGGTAGGGAAGTGTGTATGAGTGGTTCCTTTATAAGCCAGTAACAGTCCCCGGACTAAACTGCTTATTTTGGTCCAGCGGTAAAAGTTACGTGCTTACGGATAAGAAGGTACTGAGTTTTATCTCTTAGTACTAAGGGTTCCGTAAGTCAAGAAAGTTTGAAGACTATTTTGCTGTAGACATTTCAAACATTTTAAGTAGAAAAAAGTTTTGAAAAATGAATGAGAATGATGAACACACACATTAAAAAAAATACTAAATTATATATGTTGTCAATGCAGTCATTTTAGTTTTTTCTTCATTGTGGTATCTGCTATAGAATTACCAATTACCATCATTCAAATATCACATACAAGGTTTTTGGATCAGAATTTAATACAATTAATAAATACAGAATTAATACAATGTACAAGTGCGTAAGCATACTTTGAGAAATGTTTTGAATGGTAGAAGAAATGTGTTAAATTTACAAATTTACAGTAGAACGTCGTTTATCCGAACGTTTAATTATCCGGAGCGTTAAATATCCAAACCAAAGTCCGGATACGTTTTCGAACAGTGCAATGCTCAACATTTATATCCTGTGAGGCCAAAAGTAACGGGAAAACCCGAGGTGAAGAATATTTGGTGAATTTCAGCTGTGTGATTTGGTAAACATCTGCACGGAATATTAGGTCAGTTTTTTTCCAAGTGAGAAGGTGTATTCGGGCTCTCTTGTTGCGTTTTGTTGATGTAGAAGACTATGGATTTCAAATGCTAAATAATGACAAGATAGTGGCTTCCGTGCAAGAAGAATCCGGCCCTGTCGACGATGAAATGGATGAAGACGAGGACAACACACAACAAGGAAAGTAGCAAGTGTCCATCAAATGCTGACGCGTTTTGTGCGTTAGAGACAGCTATGGAGTGGTAGGAACAACAATCAGAGTGATGTCCTACTCAACTACTGCTGCTTATAAGAGAATCAGAGAACTTGCAGCGAAAAAACGAAGGTGTACAATGGTACAGAGAAAAATAAGTGACTATTTTCCACAATAAAGGTGAAATTGCGACATTTTGCACCTATTTTGCTTTTTCTTCAAGCACGTTTCCCGCATGTGATGATTTTCAATATTCGTATAGTGTCCGGTTTCATATACTGCATGGATCGCATTCGGTTTTCGGTTATCCGAACAATCGCGTATCCGAAAGGTGTTCGGTTCCAATTGATTCGGATAAACGACGTTCTACTGTACTTTGAGCCGGTGAGCTCTTACAAAAAATTAACTTCAAATGTGAAATGCTGTAAGAATTTATTTTTCTACTTCTCTGATTTGTTGATTTTTAAAAACGAATTCAATGGGGTATATTAAGTTTTCTAAAAAAATGAATCCCAGTTCAAAAAACATTTCCAAAATAAACATAAATCTCCAAAACCCGTGCTTGGCTTCTTGGCCATTTGACGCCAAGCCTCCCAGTATCGACTGATGACGTCGTCAGTCAGTTATCATCGAGTTCAGTGCACTGGAGCAGATGGTCTCCATCCGTTCTGGCATGGCCGCAGATTGGGGCAGGCCCCGTCCGCAGCCAGTGGAGGTGGGCTCCCAGAAAGTCATGTCCGGTGGTTAGGCGAAAACGGGAAACAGCCTCGGCTCTTTCCAGGTGCCTCGGGATTGGACCTCCAGTGACCAAAGTTTCCATGGCTTACCAAGGCTCTGGGTTTTTTGGGTCACGGTAATATATTTGTCCATGAATGTGGATATAATGCTCTTTGCTCTTCAATAAATCTTGTTTAGAATTTCTTGAAAAGTATGTTCTCGTTTCTTATTTTATGCCTTTTTAGTATTAAGTTTTGATATTGATATTTCCAGCCAGTTATTTTGTGATTCCTTATTCGTAGAACAGAAAAACATTCTTGCGCCAACTTCTGACTTTTTAACCTATTTTTGTAAACATATCAAAATTATTCATATTTTCTCGTAGTCCCCCCCGATCTCTCTAAAATTTCAAATTTTATTTTCTAAAACTTCTCGTCTTACTTTTTCTTTCCTAAAATTTAAGGTTGGAAGATTCTCAAGAAAAATTTTTTTGGTCATTTAACTCGCGTTAAAGAACGTCAGTATTTTTTATAACTTGAAGTAGTAAGTCAGTTATGTTGCAAGTATCTCCACACCTCACCATTAAATCAAGTTTGTCTAAAAATATTTACTTATAAATATAAATATAATTTGATGAAAACATCTGGGGAATTCCTTTGAATATAATTAGGATTATTCTGTGGGATTTCTAAATAATGAATAATACTATGACATTTTTTAATCCATGATTAAGATTTATACGCACTTCTCTCGGAAAAACATATATATGCGTCCGAGGAATGTAACGCATAGGTTGTGTGAGACGTATATATACGTCCGGGGAATGTAATGCACGGGGTGAGATAGATGTATACACACGCCGGTGGAACTTAAGAGGTTAAAGTCGTTTTGTAGCTTTAGCGTCAAAGTATAGTATTATTGAAGTTCTGCTTTGTTATTTGTATGTAAAGGGGGGGGCGCGATGAAAATTATAATTGAATATTGGGTCGCAAATATTGAAAGTTTGAGAAGCACTGCATTGATCTATTATTTTTGTATGCACATATATTCATCAAATAATAAATTCATATATCATGAAGATATCTAATTTCATTCATTACATACAAATAAGTTAATAAAAACAGGAAGTTGGGCAAAACACCAAAGTAGGGAATGGAAATATATATTCAAAATATTTATATAAATTTATTGCATTACTAATAACCAGTAAAGTTCGAAAGAATGAAATGTTCATGCTATCTGAATAAACTGCAAATTATCTAATTTTTTTTATGTTTAATTGTGGATTCCTCTACTAAACAAGAGCTTTCTGCACTATGCATGAGCATTGTGCACTATAACGTATTCCGAAATACTTAAAAAAAGAATGCATCCCGATGTACTTCTCTAACTTCCTTCTTATGCATATCTAAATGTGCCACAAATAGATGTGCTCGTCAAAAGTTAAATTGCTATGTAATGCAAATATCACATATTTGCAAATATCACATTGCTATGTAATGCATACACCCGTTCTTTTCGCATGGGTGAATTGAAAAATTTAACGATACAGATTGAAGGATAAAGAAGTTTTTAATGAGTTAATTTTACGTGAATTGCAAATTAACATTCTGCCAACTATGCCATTGCGTCGCCGGAGGTAATTAAAACTCAATTGTATAAAAGCTAAGCATGAATTTCGAAGGCTATTTTCTCCGAACTGAATGGCCATTCGGCGCTATTACACCAAGTCTTGTCCCAAAAGAAATTTCCTTAGTCGTGCCCCCTCCCCTTGTAAGATTAAATAACCTAAGATTAGCTTCCACTATGGTTGAAACGTTCTGAACCCCTTGACATATAACTGCTCTCGAAAACGTCATGCATTTCATGTGCTATTGCAGACTTTGGCGCATCTGGAAAAGTCAAGAGCTTACTCCAGCGGACGCCGTTCATCACGCGTCGATTCTATTTTGTTTCGAATGCTCCACCTTCTCAACGGGGCTAGAAATCGGCACTCCTAAAGGAAGGGTGTGCGCAAAATTCCATTCTATTTGTATGTCAAAAGTTTAGTTGTATTGTAGATTCGGGAACTTAAAAAAAAGTAAATTAAGTATATTTTTATGCGTTTCGGAAAATCAACTTAGATATCATCTGATCTAAGTCAAAGATAAAAACAAAAAGTCTGCAATAATTTGTGGTATACTTTCAATTCTATAGCGTCATTACTTGAATTCAGACGCTTTAGGAAAAAAATACTAGTATTACCCAATAAAGTTACCTTTACTTAAATATCGTGATCTGACAACCTTTCTGTAAAAATAATTTTATTCAGTTTTCGTCTCTCTTAATCAGAAAAATAAAATGCAGGGTTTCTTTCTTCCAGTTTTTTTTTTTTTGCTCCACCAGTATATTTTTTGTAGGCTAGTAAACATATAAGTTTGCTTTGTTTTTGAAAATATGTAAGTTGGAAAAGATTCTTTTGGAAGTCCTCATTTTTTGAAAAATAGCGAACTCTTTTAGTTGCTGTTAAAATAAATTAAGACGATATGGTACCTTAAAAATCATTAAACTGTCAAAAAATTTTTATCGGCTTATTTGATACCTCAAATCTTTATAAACATGCCTGCAAAATTTCAAAGCTTTACCTGCATTTTTTATCAAGATATGAAGCAATATTTGATACTGGACAGCAACTACTACTCCCACATTTCAGATTATCTGCTAGAAAAGAGCCTGGTAAAAAATTAATTATATATTTTTCTACCGTGCGTATATGAGACTGATATTATATATGAAGTAACAAATCATTTCAAGAAAGAATTGTGCAATTCATGCAAAAATTCTTGTTTGTCAATTGTTTATTGGAAGAACAAATACATTTGGTCAAGATTTAAAAGGTGTGCGTGCTTTTTATGATATTATTACGAATGAAATTAAAACTTCAAAACAGATTCTCCCAAAGCTCAAATACTAAATCTCATTTTGATAACTCAGATAATTAAAAATCTAATTCGCAAGAATAGAAACACTCTCCTATTTTTATATATTTGTTTTTGGTGATATATATATGTATCCCATGTGTGTGAAATTCAACACTCTTATTATTAAAATATTTTAAGATATTTATTTAAACAAATGCACATATGCAGTTTTTAGATTTTGATGTATTTTACCTATAAATTGCTATTTGATTTTGCTTTTATTCGTGTACAATATTTAAAGTGCGAAGGCTTTTAAAATCCTGGAAATAAAAAATAAAGGCATAAACATCTTTTGTATATGCTGTGCATTAACTCTGAACATGGAAATAGCTCTGAAGTGTGTGTATTTATTTTTTTAATAATTATTAAGACAAAGTTTTATAAAATATTGATCTTTCATTCTTTTTTTTCTATATATTCATTATGGCAGTATACTATTTAATTGTTCTACATTTGTGCAATTTTTTATGGTAAGTAGTTTTAAATAAGCGAATTAACATTTCATAAAAGTTTCAGACTATTCGATGAATATTATATCATGCTATTCCTGCAATGAAAACTTCAAACTCATATTTCTCCATGTTGAATTTTTCTGCATATACTGTTATTCAAAACCCTAAGGCTTTTTTGATAATTGAAGTATGGGTTTGAAATTTTTTATACATGTTCTGAAAGGTATGTTTTGTAAAACTGTGCATGGAATTAGCTCTAACATGTTTAGTACTTTTTGTAAAGAATTTCAGAATAAAAAAATTAATGTTTTTTTTGAGAATTTTTGGAAGTATAACTATTAAAAAAATAAATAAAAAATTAAAGGGCAGCAGCAGAAAAAAACCCATGCGTAGTTTTATGTAGTATATTATAAGGTACTTGGACAAAAATTTCGAAAGAAAAGAGACATATTTAAAAAAGCCTTAAGGATTTAAAAAATGCTTAAAAAAGCTAAAACAATTTAAATTTTACAAACATTTCGCTACAAATTAAAAATTTTTTGATTCGAATTATTATTAAATATTAACCTTTATAAAATACAATTAAAACCAAATATCAAATATTAAAAATAAAAAAAGTGTGAAAAAAGATGGTACCATATCGCCTTAATATATTATTTGAATTTTAAAACGACGAGGAATTAAAAAAGGTTTTTAATTGAAAAAAAAACATCTTTTCTGAGCACTGTTTTGCATAAAATTATTCCGAAGGCTGGTATGCAATAAAAGGATCTTGGTGGTGTTTGCGAAAGATTTACTTATTTCAGAGAATTTGCTTATTTTTATTCCTTTTCTTCCACCCACCCCAATACATCACATACGCGCTGCTATGTGGAAAACGGATGCATTGGGGAGCGAATCGCGTAACTTTTAATCGGCAACTAAGGGATTATTTATAAACCGTACAAATTATTAAGAAAAGAGTTAATTTTTGTATGCAATTTTATATTTGTAAAGCCCATGGGGTTACTGGTAATTATTAAACATTTTCTCTTAACTTGGTATTTAAATTAATTATAAAATACATTGTACAGTACAGATACATTTATAAGTGTAAACGTAAATTTTGCTTTTTATTACGTCAAAATGTCTTTTTGTTTGTTTACTTTCAGTTCATTAATTTTTTAAAAATAATATTTTGTTTTTGACTTTTCAATATTCTTGCGCCTTCCTCACAGAGTCATCACGCCCCCGAGAAGGGCGCGCTCCGCAGTTTGAGAAACGCTGGATCAGTGAAATATTGGTGGTAAAATTGATTCAGGAATTTTCTCCATCAGGGCGGAACTCTCAATTTTCTTATCTGCAACTTTCTTCACTCCATTCTTTGCCCAACGTAAAATCTACAGAAAAACTTGTTGTAGAGATTCAGTCTATTCTTTACTACCTTGAAGACTGTGACAACCACTTTTCATATGTTCGGGGCCATTTCGGAAATCTCGGCAATGATAGAGCGGACCAGTCGGCCAAAGAGGCAACTTGCTAAGATGTGAGCCTTTCGATGTCTGTGCCATTGTCCCACTGGAAGCATTTAGCTTGGGAAAGAACTGTTTCCTCCTGGAACACCAAATTCTTGGCCTTCCCTAAAACTTTGTGAACTAAAAAGTCTTTCCCGGCCATTTATCAACGGCTAAAATGCAAGAAATTTGTTACTGATTTTAAGTTATCCCAAATTCTAACAGGACAGGGAAATATTTTAAGAACTATTTGTGTAAATTTAATTTAATTGGCAGTGATATATGTTCTTGTAATCAGGTTGCTGAAACAGCGGAACATGTATTGTTGCATTGTAACCTATTTTTTTGTAAAAAAAGAAAAAATTGAAAAAGGAGTTGAAACGTTTAGGTATTTCCTGGCCACCTGTTTTGTCTTTGTTAGTCAATTGTACAGAAAACCCTAATGTCTTAAGAAAATTTGCTTACTGTATAGTTTTTTAAAGTTTCATTGGTAACTCCCCTTATTTATATTTTTGTATTCCCTCCCTTTCTTTTTATTTTATATTTTTATCTTAAATGTATTTTTAATTTTGTTTTAAATTATATAGTTGCGTTACCACTTACATCTGTAAGCCTTATGTTATGCAATGTGGAGTATGAGGAGTTTTGCAGATAAATTAATTAAAAAATGAAATATTGGAAGACAATTTTATCACCTTTTATTTAAGCATATGTAAATAATTCGTAACAATGCATCTTTTATTACATTCATGATTTTTAAAAATTTGTGTGGCTCTGATGATTAAACAAACAAAAAAAAAATCGAAATTTCAATGGTATGTGCATTTAAAAATGGTATGCGCATTAAATATATGTAAGAACATGGCAAGCAAAACCCGCCTTTAGACAGAAAATAAAATATGCTTACATAACTCTCATTCGTAACTGATGCTTAGATCTTGATAACATATTGTCTTAAAAAAGATGTATTACAGATATTTTAGGATTAAGCATAAGTATTTAAAAACAGCTTCCAGATATCTCGGACACGATATTTATTAAATTATTTTGTCATTGTCGTAATTTTCGAGGAGGGCAAGGTTAGAAGTTGAGACATTTTGGTCATTTTAAGATTAAAAGTAAATATTTTTGAAAATCAAAGTCAAAATTGCAGCATTTGAGGTATCCGACTACTTGCAACAGCTTTTTTTTTTTTAAATGGAGATATGGGCATTTTTTTGTAGTCTTTAGTAAATTTTAAGAAAAATGTGCTAAAATTAAGAAGAGAAAAAGAAATTATTTTTCTAAAAAGAGTAAAACTTTAAAAAAAAAAGCATAAACCCAGCCTATTCTGTACCAAACGTTTATGAACAGTTTTTCAATTCTGCTATGTTGCTCTATTATTCAATTTTGAAATGAATGTGAGATATTTTAATTTTTACAAAAACTAGAGCACTTTATTTTAATTATATGAAATTGCTTAAAAAAGTTATTACATTCACATAAGGGACTGTAAATTTTGTAATAAAACAGTGATTAATAAATCTGAAAGTCAAAACACTTCTACTGTTATACAAAATATACACACAAAATTTCAGTTGATTATTTTCAAAACCTTTTGAGCAATCGCTGTCCCTGTTTGAGCATTTAAAAAACACACACACACACAATTTGAGTAAAACGCGTTTTAAAGTACGACAGCTTGCTTAAACAATGACATCTGCTTTTGCTAAAACACTTGTAGTTTTTGTTCTAGTGAACGGAAATAATAAACATGGTATTTTTATAAAGCTAATAAGATAGCCTATAAAAAATCATAAAAAAATTTGTCAATTTTTGGCAAAATTCACAATTTTAGGGTAATTGGATATCTTAAGTAATGTCTAATTCAGATTTTTAACGCCGAACAAGTGATCTCAAACATTCTAACTTCTGTTCAAAGGCAATTAAGAAGTACGAAAAAAGAAATGTATACAACTATTGCAAAATAATTTAATATAACATAGATAAATATAATGATTAATAACATATTATAAAACATTTTATACAGAAATTCATATGAATAATATTCTGTTAATATTTAAATATTAATCTAGAATGGTTAAAATTCAGAAAATAATTCAATATTTAGAATGTTTTTTCATGTCATTTATATCAGATCATTTTAAACATGCTGACTTTTCTTCCTTAATTCTCCTTCAGATATTTACCCCATCTTTCGGTGACTATTCAAACAATACCACTAGCAAAAGAGAATATTTTCTGCTACATCTAGTTCACTAGAGTACAATCCTTATTTTTTCCCCTTTCTTATAATTAGTCTAACTTTTTGGAATTAATATAAATAATGCAGACATTATAGAAGTTGTTCAACCAGATTATTCCAGATATTAGAAACAGACATCGAATGATAATTAAGAAAATCATATGGTGACCTATACTGAAAATCGAGAACATTGGCCAAGAAAAAAAGTAATAATCCACGATGATATAAAGCAGACAACGTAATAATTCCATCCATGGAACATACGACCTATTTAAAAAAAAGAAAAAAAAAGAGGTTAAGTAATACAACCATGTCTTTTGCACCCTTTCCATTGCTTTTTTTTATAATTACAATATTATATCAAATAATTTGTATTAAATATATAACCGTTAAGGGGACACAATACGATTAAATTGACAAAAATCGGTCAAAAAATCAAATTAATTGTTTAGCCTAAATTATTTTTTATATACTATTCTACAAACTCATAAAATTTGAAAGCTCTAACTTTAAAAAACGCAGTTATGATAACTTTTACGTTCGCTTTTATTCACACACACACACACACACACATCCCTATTGAAAATCAAAACTTTAAACTGAATTATCTCAAGAAAGATAAAATAACTAGTTTGTCTTCATTTAAAATGGTAAGGCTTTTTTTTCTATTGTGCCTCATGCTTTAATATTTTTTCAGAATATTGCTAATAATATATGTAAAAAAAGTTGGTATGCATTTTTGAATCACAGCAATACTTTTTCTAAAAATGGTTGAATTTAGAATTTATACATTTTTAAAGAAATTTTCAATAATCATTTATAAAAAGAAGTATTGCACAAATACCAATCATGTTATCCCAAAACTTATACCAATTTTTATTATACATGGTTTAACGTACTTTTATACGAAATTTTATTTGTTTACATCCATTTTTGAAGGAGGAGTAGCCTTTTAAAACCACTTCATAATTTTTTTCCCCTTAAAATATTAAATGGGTAACTTTTTATGAAATTTTGAGCACAAAATCTGTTTTTCTTAATACATACACATAAGGGGAATTGGAAATTTTTTTTTTGAAAATCATTAAATTAAAAAATTGTGCAAATCGTACCATGTCCCCTTAATCCCTAAAATCAACTTTTTCTACAACAAAAAGATAGAATTTACGAAAACGGAATATCGAGACAAAATGTTATTGCCACTAAGAAATAAAATAAATATTTCCGATATTTCATGTAAATAGCAAGCATACCTTCTTTCCAAAAAGCATCCTACACATACTAGAGTAAATATTAAATAAGCAGCGACGCCATAGAAGGCCATTGGTGACATCAACTGTAATATACAAAACATTTGTTATGATAAGACATCAGATTCAGATATTATTTTAACTTTAGAAATTATAGCCATTAATAAATATAAGTGATTACGTGTTGATATTTGTGTAATTCCATATATGTTAATGGCACATGAATTAAATGGCAGACTGCATATACGGTGGACCCAAATGGAAGATATGGATCATATTTCTTTACAGGGTATTGCACCTGAAATGAAAAAGATATGCATTTTCATGTTAGACCTCTTATTGAATGATAGCTTAGGTTTAACTACGCTATTGTACTCCAGATTTATTTAGTTCAAAACACAATGAAGCTTTGTATATAGTTTAATGGTATGTACATGCACACATTTCAGTACTTCATGATACAACGTTTCCTGGTCATGATACATGATAACTGGTTGAGCAATCAAAAATACGGGACAAAATAAAAGGCGAAAATTGGGTCAAATAGGACAGATATTATACCGCATAAACTACGCTGAAATGCGGTTGCCCTTTTCCCGTTTAGTGACAGACCATGAAAGAACATTTACATTGCATAGGAGTTAATGGCCATCCTTACTGTCGGCTCTGTAATTTCACAGAGCCAATGAACAGAAAACATTTCCAACGCTCCATGGAATTAATTGGCTTTGAGATTGCAGGGTATTGGCGGACTAGAAATCTACTGGGGAGACAACTTCGGTCATTTCTATATATTAATTTATTTTTTCTTCGTCTTTTTTTTTCTTTTTATATTGTATTTTTGCTGATTCCTAGCCTTTAGAAATAAAAAAAGAACAATTTACTGGCTGATATCAATTAGCCAAAGATATGTTTTTAGCGCGTTTTTCCACGTAGTGGAACAAAAGCGCTATTAGGACGCAAATTTCGTCTTCGTCTTCGTTCCATATTTTGTCCTACCTTTTTCTCAGCCAATAAGAAACCAATTGACCTCGGGTTTTCGGCATTTGGTCGCATTTGTGCCCTAGATGAGCCAAATCATATTTAAATTTAATCATTTTTAAATTTTTTTAAACTACAGTACACTACTTTCTGTTAGTAAAAAGTTCATTAGTTGCATTATTGTAAAATACAACATGTGAAAAACGCGCTAAAATTACTTGGCCATGCCAATGATTGATATCTTGTTTACATATCTATATTAAAAAAAGGGATGCTTGTATATTTGAACTCACTTCACTCCAACACCGTTCAACCAATCACAATGAAAATTGGCATTTATATGTATTTCTTTGGTGGAGAAGGTTTTTGCGCTATCCTCTTTGGTGCAGCTCCCCAACAGGGGGCGCTACACCTGTTGGGGAGCTTCTGCACTGTTCAATAAATCACCCATTTGTCAACGTGGTCGCCAAAACTGATGCCAACATTTCGCTATGTTTCCGTTAAATCGCCATTATATTGCAAGTAACGGCTTTGCTTGCGAATATTTCAATTTTAACATAAAATAAATGCAACAGAAAGTAATATTAACATATTACACATTCAGGTATAAATTATTTACACCATTTTAAGCGTCCATTACACAAAATTTGTGACAATGTGCTATTTTTGCTGAGCAGAGATCAGCTTAGGAAGGTTTTCAAAAATCGACCCACAAACGAGGTAAGGGGCGTTATAAATTTTAAAAAAAAATCTTTTTTATCAGCTATTAGACCTTCAGACTTTAGATTTAACAAATATGGTTTTTTCGTCAGCCGAGATATGCAAAAAGCTTTTTTTGTTTAATTTGCAATTCACGTTAAACGAACTCGTTAAAAACGTCTTTACCTTTCAATCTATATTGTTTAATTTTTCAATTCACCCGTGCGAGGAACGGGTATCCCGGGGAATGGGATAAAATGTGGCAAAAGATTTTTAAAAAGAGGATTTCTGCGTTTCTTTTAGTTTTCGAAAACATTGTCTAGACTGTCCAAGTAAGTCTTCCGTAGTTTTTCGGATTAAAAAAAATTAAAAAGATGTATTAAAATTATATTAAATTTTTTTAAAAATTCTACAGATTTTTAAATGTATACATGTGTATGCGTGTTACGATTTCACTTGACTTAAGCATTTATGTACCAAGAGGATATTTGGTCGGTTTGCTATCGTAAGGAGGAAGTAGATTTTTTGTTATTTTGAAATCCACACATTTAACTAACGAACAGGTAAAGCGGCGACATGAAAAATATAACAGAAACATATCGGAAAAACACGCAATCATTTAAGACAGTTACAAAAGCATCCCCCCCCCCCATCCTGTTCTCTCTATAGATTTCAAGCTCTTTTTGATTTTGTCAACTGAAAGCCTTTGTATCATGATTTCAGGTAAAGACTTTGGTGATTGGTTAGAACACACGGATGATTCAAGATTGCCTCATCTTGTTTTGAAAATGGTTAAAATGTAGTTTTTTAGAATACAAAGTTGTGTTATTTCCCGTTAGGCGGATAAGCTAAAAATTATCACGCGAAGTCATAAAGGGCACAAGACCATAATAAGATAAAATCCTACGAGAGAAAATTTCAGTGAATTATTTCATATATTGAATATCTTCTAAAATTTTACATAGTCATATAGAAGCTAATTTTTTTCATTCGTGCAACTTTCTGCATTAAAATATGTATAATATTCTATATTTGAGGAAATACTAATTGTTCAAATGATAAATATTATACAAAGTCGGAATATCTATCATATGAAAGCCTGCGCAGATATAAATGAATAAGACCGTGGGCACCGTTTCCTATGCTTGTAGTTTTGCGATTTTTATTTACTGTAAAAAAAAGTCATTCGAAAAAATGAAATGGAATTTTTGTATGTATGTTAAATTAGGATCATACATCAAAACAATTTGCATAATATTCTGTCGATTTATTAAATTGTATATAATTCATGAGTAGCAGTATTCTACAATATTCTATCGAAATAATGTTTCAAAAAGTAAAACTCGTAAAACTGTTCTCATCCAATATTCGAAAACTTCTTAAAATTGATCAAGTTGCATCGTTACCAATATTAAATACAGTTACAACCAATATTACATTTTCAAAATAATCCTTACAGCATATTTAGATTCAACATAACTACTTTAAAAATATATTACCTCGGGTATATCTTCTATATATCCACACCATGGTTTCCCTGGAGACCAATTAGGTCCCTTAAATAGTATAGATAATTTGTTGCTCCAACCTTTAGCTGACCATGCTCTCTTCAGCAAATTCACTGTGTCACCAAACTAGAAAGAAAAGAAAAATATTTTGATTGTTTTTTTTATGTTTATGACATAAACAAGAATTTAAAAGACAAAATATAGTAAAATATTTTAAAGAAACTGGCTTTAACTTCGGCTTTATTTTGGTTATTACTGCACTGCTAGATGGCTTCTATTTACTATTTATTTCTAACCTGTATTTCTTAATCGGACACACTACTGATTTTACAGTATTAATTAGGGGGTGTTGAGATGGCACGGGGAGGCTTGGGCAGATTAACCAAATATAGTCTAAAAAAAGGCACAAAAAAAAAACACGTTGATTATGTACTAACAAAAGTTAATACTGCTTACCCTATGTTGATTGTATGTATTTAAATCATTTCTATATCACATGTACGACAATTCACATATTTCGGTAGACCTACATTAAATTGAATGATATAGTTCATTTTAATTTCTGTAGTGCCCGTGTTATCTTTGTGAGCAAGGAAAAATGTTTTGTCCACTGCATTTCATTACGTATATTATCCAAGAAACAAAATTAAATATGTTAACCAGGAATTAACGTGTGATTCTTTTAAGGCTGAAACTTTCAATTTATATTTATTTTGAAAGCAATAGTTTATGAAGCATTACTTCGTATCTCAAAATCCCTGCCTGTCTTTATAACAGGTAAGCTAAAACTTTTATTTTACTCTTTTAAATGAAGATATTCAGTAGTGTTTCATTTCCAACAATATCCTATCTATGACTAAAATATATAATATTACACATTTAAATATATTTGTGGCAATAGCTATTTCAGATTAGCAAGTAAAAAAAAATGGGACTTTAGAAAAGAATTAAATTAAAAAATATATTCTATTAGTATAGAATATGTTTTAAAATTTAACTCTTGTTTTCACCATGTATTATGCACGCTCTTATTCCTGTAGTGGGAGGGGGCAGTAACGAAATATTCACTAGAAAAGAGAGCGCCAGTTCAAAAAAGGTTGGGAACCTATGACTTAAAGTGTACATACACATCTAAATGGTATTCTATGTAACTGAAATATACTATACCTGAATATTTAAACTCTCAAAAGTGTTTATTGGACTAACTGTTCCGTAAACCACTTGTTCCTTTTCAGCTTCAAATGTTCCAAACATTCGGTCCCAAATAATGAGAAATCCTGCATAATTTTTATCAATACAATATCTATTTCGTCCTAGAAAAATGTACCATGAAAAAAAAACTACTTTATACTTTTATATTAATACTTCAAAAAGCAAGTTTTAAAATTTTTGCAGAAAAATATTTTTTTAATTTTATTAATTTTTCCTCAATTTACATTAAGATTCTTCTGACATGTGTTCAATATTATTTTGCTTTACCTCCTTGTATTTATGGAAATTTATAAAATTTATTATTTTTCATTTTTATCATGTTTATAGCTTTGGTAAATGTTAATGTCTAATTACGAAGTAACACTAGGGCAATTGCACGTGCACGTATTAGCAATTGCACGTGCTTTTCTGAAGCACATTTATATAGATTTTATAGTTACTATGGTTAACTTTACTTTAAACTTCAAATTTCGCTCATAAATTCGTTCTCAGTCACAAGTAACACTTACAGCTTTTTTTTATGATTTTGAACCGTAATTTTTGACTTTTACTAAGCGAAACAACTTTTTTAGACTTCCCGTTATGTTCAGAATGCAACGCATATCCCTTGGGATCAATTATCTGTTTTTACAGACCGCTAGTTTTGAAGTAAGGTTTAACTAAAAGTAGTGCGAAGACCATTGGTACGTTTTTTTTTTTATCTCCTTGTCTAGCTAATGCTAGACGGGATCTATGAGTTTATTCACCCTCAAAAATTCATATACAAGCATAGGAAGACTTAGTAAGTCGTCGTAGGACAAACCCAGGTATCCAAGAATATGAGTCTGGGAAGCCTGCTCGATGTTACATTTTGGAAAATTCGGCTGGGTTTTATGGCCACCCTGGAAGGCAAGGCTTCTTAAATGTCCACTACGAAATCTGGAAACTGCCGTCTGGGTGCATCTGTCGCAATTCATAGCAAGGGATCTTCCAGGGGAATCAGCTCGATACCAAATATGTACCGGGGAGACGAGCCAAGTCTATTTATCAATACGTTTTCTTGAAAAATTACAGCTCAAGATAAGTCAGGCAATTAGATGTAGCCAGAGCCTCTCTGGTACCCTCAGCGCCAAGGCATCCGCCTCCTCAATACTCCATATATCTACTAGCGAAGGGATCCACTGAAAGTGCACGTCACAAGATGATGAGACTTGTTTTAATTTATTAAGAACAGAAGTTCTCCAGTTTTATCACCAACGCTACTCCAGTATGACAAATGTTGGATGACACTTCGACTATCAGACAGAATCCAAATGGACTTAGGGTCTAAGGAAGACAGAATGTAACTTAGTCCCTCATCGATAGAGACGAATTCACTTTTAAGAACTGAACTAAAAGCAGGATTTCTTTTCTTTATTTTAACAATCGATTGGTGTCTTTGATAAGTGCTCCACTACCAGAGTGAGAATCCTCGTCGTACTACCATCAGTATATACAAGCGTAGTGCCCTCTGGAATGAAATTTATAATTTCCTGAGAAAATTGCTGGAGGTATCTCGGACCGTCTTTTCCACTTTACCCAGCTAAATACCTACAGGTAAATGAGCTAAGTCAGTCCTCTACCCCTAATTCTCAGGTCTTTTGACTAACAGAGGCTGCCCTTTTCCTCTGTCTATAAGTTATGTCATCTACTACCCTTGGTATAGAGCCTCATAGCTATAGACCATGATCAGTTTATGAGAACGACACCTAAGTTGGCAGTGTGTGTTCCCAAGTCATGACCTTTTACGGGCTTAACGTGCATTAGTCCCAAGGCACTATGGACCCGGGGGACGGGATAACCTAGTAGTCAGGGTCACAAACTCGTGGTTGGAGTTTGGTTTTAAATCACGGAGCTACTGAATACCCACAATGTAGATCTTTTGCTCGTTAAATCCCCCGTGGCTCAAAATTCTCACTTTGGAATGGTTTGAAAGTTTGAAGAATGGAGTGTCAACCTCGTCACTTGACCGTTGCTCAATATCACGAAGTCTATCGTCTATATCCCTCATGCTACTTTAGAATGCGACGCAAATAAGCCCTCACTCGCTCATATATTACAAACTTGAATAGGTCTTTTTTCATTCAGATGTATCTTCTTAGTTATCCCAAAAGAATATAGATCGACTGATAATTTACATCGCACCTAGAAGTACCACGAAGGCTACTGGAGGCAGACTTTACAATTTGAACTACGCATCCCCGCACTCTTATTTGGAGAAAAATAGAGAAATTTGGTAGGAAAATCTCCTTTTCGAGGAGGATAGCATTTTTATTCTTTTGATGCATGAAAATGTTGAGAAATGATAGTTAATAATCTAAATAGTTTGTGACTTTTTTTTAACAGAGAGCGGCATAATATTAAGCAATAAAGTTAAACGCAATATTCTTTTCTCAATGTAATAATTTTCCTTCAAATAATTATATTTTGCAGTAAAGTTTCCAAATTACTGATTACGATTATCAATACAGTGGTACCTCGACATAGGAGTGCCCCAACATACGAGTTTTTCGAGATACGAGCCGGCGAGCGAGTGATTTTTTGCTTTGAGTTACGAGCGAAATTCGAGATACGAGTTCGGTTTAGCAGGTCGGCCGGTAGTAGCACGCGACCGCGCACCACGCGGTCGCGCCCATCACGATCAGTGAATGAGTTCGCAGCGTGCTACCGCTGTGATAAATTGTGTAGTTGTGTTCGCGTTTTGTGTTGCGTTTACATTTACAGTTGTAGTTCATTTATTTTTATAACCATGGATCGGAAGAAAGTCTGAAAAGTCAAGTGCTAAGAAAAGTATGATGAGTATTGAATTAAAACGGGAAATTATTTTGGAAAAAACTGAGGAGATACAAGAGTTACAGTCACAGCAGCATACGAAGGTTATGCAAGAAATTGGTTTCGAGGAGTCAGAGGAGGAGGTTATTTCTACAAGTGAGATAAAGGAGATCTTAGGAATGTGGGAGAGAGTTTCACAGTTCGTGGAAAAGAATCACCCAGAAAAAGTTGCAACAGGTCGTGCATCTGATCCTTTTAATGACACTTGCCTAACTCATTTCCGGAACATTCTGAGAGGGAGGAAGAAACAAACCTCCTTGGACATGTTTTTTTCTAAACGGCCTACAGGTGAAAGCGAGAAAAATGTAGCGAAAAGGCAAGACCAGTGAGGATATCTAATTTATTTTTTTACATTCTCTTTTTTTGTTTTTGTACAATAAATATTTGTCATTTATAAATACGTTTTTATTATTCAAAACCACGTAACAAAAATAACTGGGTTGATATTTTGGGGGTTGGAACGAATTAATGGTAGTTCAATTGTTTTGTATGGGGAAATTTGCTTCGAGATACGAGTAATTCAAGATACGAGCAAGGTTGCGGAACGAATTAAACTCGTATGTCGAGGTACCACTGTAAATTAAATAATAACTACAAAATTATGTAATTAAACGTTGTCAGTCATTCCACCTCTTTTATACACAACAATTGTTTTGTTACTATGGCAGAATGTATGTATAGAAAAATAATTTTCTCTGAGGCTGTGCTCTCTGTTTAAAACAATATAATAAAACAGTGATAATGTGTTTCATAAATTAGTGCCAAATTAATTTCTCAGTTATTCGTCAAAAAATATAAAACAGGTCATTTAATCATTTTCGCTGACTAAAAGTAAATACTTTAAAAGTGATAAACTCAAACGAATTTTTATTACAAGGGTTGTGAGTAAAGTGGTAGCAACTAATCCGGAAAATCACATATCAAGATTCGGAGACAAGATATGGAAGCAGTAAGATGGCGCAGTTGTTGATGCATAAGAGCGCATAAAATAGTCAATCCAGTTAAAAAGAATGATTGCTATAATGTGCTGAAGGGGACATTGTCGTTTCTACCTCTCTAAGCCATGTTTAGAAAAGGTTATGAGTGGTCGTGGATTAAATTCGAGGTTTCACGTGGCAAAAATGCATCTGTATGTTTTCAAAGATTACGGGAAACCTCTGAGAGGAATGGATTACCATCAGGGCCGGATCTAGCAGTTTTGCCACCTTGGACAAAAATGTAAAATACTGCCCATCTCTCCAAAACAAAAAAAAATTTAATTAAAAAGGATAAATTGTGTGTTCACATAAATACGCACTTATAAAACTTGAATAACTCCATCGCGCGCGCGAACAAAAACGCAGCATACTGATATGTATATATATATATATTATATATATATTATTTAAAGTCTTAAGCAAATCAAAATACTTTGAAATTAAGGACATAATTGCTTATTATTTCAAACGAGTAAAATGTAAGAGAAGGAATCGTCCATTTCATCAGGCCAATTTCTTCGAAAAACAGTCTACAGATGGTGGGGATCACAAATGTTCATTTTAACTTATGGTAACTACTCTCAAGACTAAAACAAAACATCTCCTGTGGCTCGCTATCTACCAAAACCTCTTTTACCTCTGTCCCCTTCTGAAAAGGTGACACCGGACATCGTACGGGTGAAAGGAATGTCCTTTGTGACCTCACTCCAGGATGGGGAGAAAGTTACTAGTGAAAAATATCTAAACATATTAAATTTCATGAGATTTAAGATATACTCCCGCCTCGGTATGACGTAAAAGTTTTAACATAAAAGAAAACTGTGATTAAACATACAGAAAACAAAATAAGGAAAAGATACGTTAAATGAAATACCAAATTCAAACCCAATAATATTTCAGAAAATATATCAAAATTTTTGTTACACAAAAAAGTATTTTTCAAAATCGATCCAAATGCCGCCCCGGACAGGGGTCCGGTTTGTCCGGTTCTAGAGTCACCCTTGTTACGATATAGGACCATTGGACGACGGGTCAATGCGTATTGTGCTGGTTGAAATGAGATTGCGCATTTTCCCTACACCGGTCGGTCGTCTATTCCTCAACATCAAATTGATACCCTTAGTGGTATCTTTTCAATAAATCTAGATAGATTATACAGATATTATCGATAAAAATTTGTCTAAATTATCAAGTGCTGCGGCACATACTGAAGAAATGTCTAAACACAGGAAAGAATATTTTATCCCGCTGGGTTCCACATTGACTCACCGACGTACACAAATCACACCGGTATGCACTGGCTTGTATGTACCATGACGATAATGCATTGACATCGGAGACGCATTTCTACAGCGTGTCATCGCCTTGATGAAACGTGTATTTGAGCTTACGAACTAGCATTAAAACGTAAACCGAAGGATTGACACCATCTAGGTTAGCAAGGCATCATCTAGGTCCCAGACCCGAATCGGATGAAGATTATGTTGATTGTGGCATTCAACTACAAAGGTGAATACTGAGGTACGTACGTACTTTGTGTCTCAAGGCGAAACTCAGCACTCATTACTATTGCTGATTTCTACAGTACTATCTGAGCTCAAACATCCCTTTTTATTGATAGAGAATCTCTGTCATATTAAA
>BMAO01038377.1:0-23427 GCA_019973975.1 Trichonephila clavata | reverse complement strand
AACTGGCGAGTCATCGCAACAAGAAATTTGGAAGCTGTTAACCGGCGAAGAACTTGGAGACAGGAAGCCTTCAGAACTTTTCAGGACAATGAATAGGCGTGTATCTGTCGCACAACGTTCCGAAAGAGCTTATGTTGGAACTTTTTCTTCAGCAGCTACCGACCTCAGTGCAAACTATCTTGGCATCCATCACGCCAATAACCGTCGAAAAAGCCGCAGAAGTCGCCGACAGAATCCTCGAAGTGAGCATTCTCAATGTTTCACTTTCGACAAACGCCATCGCTTCATCCAGCGAAAACCGTATCATCCAAGAGATTGAGAGACTGAACAGAAGAATCGACGATCTTACAATGCGTCAAAGACTCCAGAGCGAAGAAATAATTCTCGCTCGCAAAATCATTCCCGAAATAGATCATTTTCCCGTTCCAGGGAATCTGGGTTTTGTTTGGTACCACAGGAAATTTTCAAGAAAGGGCCAAGAGATGCAATTCACCCTGCTGCAGCTATAAAAAAACGAACCCAGCGAGGAGTAATTGCGACTACCTTCTCGCAGCCGCATATTTCACGTCGCCTTTTCATTAAAGACAAATCATCCAACATCGCTTTTCTCATTGATACCGAATCTGACGTCAGTGTTTCTCCCCAGCTTCGATTTCTGATAAAAGGAAAGGAAACAGTATTCAGCAACTATCAGCCGCTAATACATCTCTATCAACGTTTACGATAAGAGACTTTTAACTCTCGATTTAAATCTGAGAAGAGTATTTAGATGGCCTTTCTTAATAGCATCTGTTTCTGTGCCAATCATTGGAGCTGCTTTTCTGTACCATTTTAATATTTCTCCTGATCTTCGCAATAGAAAATTAATAGATAATGCAACCAAACTAAGTGCAATCTGTAAACTTGTCTCACCTGAAGTTCATTCCATTAAACTCGTTTCTGGTGAGAGCATTTTTCATGATGTTTTGAGGGAATTCTCAGAAATTGTTCAACCACCTTTTTTCTCACAAGAGGTAAAGAATAATGTTAAGCATTTTATAGAGACATCTGGTCCACCTGTTTTCGCTAAGGCAAGACGTTTAGCTCCTGATCGCTTAAAAATTGCCAAATCTGAATTCCAACACATGTTAAATTTAGGCCATATTAGACCATCTAAAAGTAATTACGCATCACCTCTTCACATAGTGCCTAAAAAAGATTCTAGTGATTGGAGACCAGTGGGTGACTATCGTGCATTAAACGCCCAAACTAAAAAAGATAAATATTCTATTTCAAACATTTTAGATTTCACTTCAGAGCTACATGGCAAAAATATTTTTTCACATACAGATTTAGTTAAAGCCTATCACCAAATTCCCATAAATGAAGAGGATATACATAAAACTGCAATCATAACCCCATTCGGATTGTATGAGAGTACTCGAATGCAATTCGGCCTTTGTAATGCTGCCTCTACTTTCAACGCTTTGTTGATGAGGTTTTAAGAGGATTAAATTTTGTTTATGCTTTTATTGATGACATTTTAGTTGCATCATCATCTGAAGCCGAGCATATCCAACATCTTCGGTTGCTTTTTCAACATTTGGATCAATATGGACTCTCGATAAACCCTTTTAAATGTACTTTTGGAGTACCCACCTTAAATTTCCTTGGTTTTCAAGTTTGCAGTTCTGGAATTAAGCCTTTAGAGGATAGAGTGGAAGCAATCTTAAAATTTCCTCAACCAACCACCATCACTCAATTGCGTCGTTTTCTTGGAATGCTGAATTACTACAGACGTTCCATTAGACAGGCTGCCCATATCCTTGCTCCTTTAGTAAATTTTTTAAAAGGTATCAGGAATAAAAAACGTCCAAAACGAACTGTCAAAATCAAGCCTGAAGAAGTGCTAGAATGGACGGATGAAGCTACTACAGCTTTTGAATCCGTGAAGCAAGCCCTAGCACATGCTACTCTGTTACATCACCCCATGCCAAATGCACCTCTTAGCATTTGGGTTGATGCCTCAGATTTTGCTGTCGGTGGTGCATTAGCTCAGTATCATGAGAATGTCTGGCAACCACTTGCTTTCTTATTCATGAAATTGCCTGCGTCCCAAAAGAACTGGTCTACATACGACAGAGAACTCCTGGCCATATACACAATGGTCAAAAGATTTCATCACATGTTGGAAGGAAGAGAGTTTGTGATTTACACTGATCAGAAACCTCTCATTTATGCTTTTCAACAGAAAGCTGACAAATGTAGTCCACGTCAACTTAGACACCTGGATTTTATCGCCCAGTTCTCTAAAAACATACAACATGTTCCTGGAACTCAGAATTTGGTAGCAGATGCATTATCTCGGATCGAAATTGATTCCATTTCCAAAGCAAGTTGTCTCGATTACAAGGACATTGCCACAGCCCAATTGGTAGATGAAGAACTTAAAGAACTCCTGGAATCCAACTCGATATCTTTAACACTTAAACAACAATATTTTCCTCTGGAAGATATTACTCTTACTTGTGATGTTTCCACCAATGTTTCTCGACCTTTCATTCCCAACGATTACCTCAAAATTGTTTTCCAACACCTGCATGGTCTTTCACATCCTGGAATTACTGCCTCTATCAAAATAATAACTCAACATTTTGTGTGGCCAAACATTAGGCGCGATATTAAAGCATGGGTTAACTCTTGTCATCCTTGCCAAAGATCCAAGATCCATAGGCACACTAAAGCACCAAACGGTACCTTTGCTTTACCTGATGCCAGATTTTCCCAAATTCACATTGATTTCATTGGTCCCTTTCCACCTTCTAATAGTCAAAGTTACTGCCTGACAGTAGTTGACCGCTTTACGAGATGGATGGAAGTGATCTCAACTGCTGATATGACTGCAGAAACCGTATGTAGAGCTTTGCTATCCGTTTGAATATCACGTTTTGGTTGTCCTACTATTATAACAACAGACCAAGGCACAAACTTCGAATCAAGCCTTTTTAGAGAGCTGAGTAATCTTCTTGGCACAAACAGAATACTTTGCTGTGCCTATCATCCAAAAGCCAACGGTCTTGTTGAAAGGCTGCACCGTCATCTCAAGAGTGCCATCAAAGCTCACGAGAATTCGAAGTGGAGTGAAATTATTCCAATTGTACTACTCGGCATGCGTTCTGCTGTAAAAAAAGGATATCAACGCCACTTGTGCAGAACTGGTCTATGGAACTACTCTAAGATTGCCATCTAATCTTTTCACCACAGACAAGATTACCACCACCTGCAAGCAAACCTATGTCTCATTTTTACGGGGGAAAATGAGAGCCCTACAACCAACACCAACATCTGCACATTCGAATAGCTCTATGTTTGTGCCAACTAATTTAAAGAGCTGTTCACATGTTTTTCTGAAAATTGATAGTGTACAGCCACCACTATCACAAAATTATACAGGACCTCATGAAGTAATCCATAGAACAGACAAAGTGTTCACCCTCCTCATAAATGGAAAAAAGAAGGCAGTTTCAATTGATCGGGTAAAACCAGATTATGTCTGGAATGACACCGAAGATATTCCTCTTACTGGAATATCAAAACAACAAGCTAGTGAAACTGATCAACATCCAAAAGACAAAACTATGTCTCACATAAATAAAACTGAATCTCAATCAAATGAGAAAACAAGTTCTTGGTTTGCAAAATCGCAGACTAATGGAGATGTATTTTATGTAGTTAAAAGGATTATGGGAAGCATTTCAGAAAGAGGTTTATGTTGATCAATGCCATTACAGGTGTGTAAAATTATCATGTTCAGCTTGGTATACATGTGAATGCTCAGATAATCATGCACCATGTAAACATATCAAGTTCATTCTTAAATTGTTTGAGAGATTCCATGTTGTTGAAAATGTTGAATATACTTCTTTCCATATCTCAGATAGAAAGTGTGGCGTGGGGTATTCCGTCAAAGAAATATGTAATGACATAAGAAAAACCAGGAAACTGAACTTCTATTTGTAGTATTGAATTGTTTTTTACAAGGTAAAATAGTTCAGGAACAATTGTCTCAACATGCAATTCAGTAAAAGAAAGGTAAAAAGTAATTACTAAAGAATTATTTACCTGATCCTCATGTGACTACATCCCAATCAGCATTTAAACTAGCAGTAAATATTTAAGCCAACTATTAGGGATTAAAAAGAAAAAGAAAAACTCTGGGGTGTTCTTTTTTTAGTTGTCAAGAAAGAAAACATTCAAGCTCAGTCTAGTCAGCATTACTCAATTCAAAAACTATTTGCAAAAAAACTTAACTGTATCTTTAACACCTGATATATACTTGTAGTGTTGTTTTATGTTTTCCAAGACATTTAGCTATGTTTTTATGGGGTAAAGTTGTATATTTTTATATCAGATGAGGAGGTAAGTAATTATCAAAAATAACCAAATTTTTGTCACAAATGACTTTATGACAGTATATTAGAAGCATATAATTTAAAATCATGCAGGATAGAGATTCCATTGCAGTTGAATGTTACCACACAAATTTTGGAAAGTGGTGGGAATATGGTAATTTTTTATATCATTCATTCTTAATAAAATTTTAGGCAAAAAAATTGATTTATACTTTTGGAACATATAAATTTAGAAAATACATGTATACTTTTTGCAGGTAAGTGTTTAAATATAAAATATATAGAATCAGGTGATGTTAATGCTTGCTATCAATACAAGCAAAAGTATATACTAAAGTAAGTAATATGTTTTAACTTATGTGTAAATAATTCTTAATAATAAATGATTCATCATTTTGATAATATTTGTGCTATTTGTTATACAGGAATAGACCTTGAAAATCTGCCTTGCCTATTTAGAAACAGGTATTTCATCCATATGTTATATTTCATGGGCGATGAGGAAATTGGTAGTGAAAGTAATGATATAATGTGATTGCCTTTTTTATGGTATAGATGTACTAATAAGGATTTATTTATTTTTTGTCCAGTAATGGACCAGTTTTTGATATACTATTTCTTTTATAAATACTTTAAATAGTTAAAGTTTTTCAGGTTCCTTTATATGTGTTCTGTGTATCAACCAGAGAGATGAATGAAGTAAATATTCTTACATCACTGAGAGTCTTGAATGACTTTTTGATCTTAAAGAGTGCTAGATGGGATTTTCAGCTGTGGTGACATATACATTATAATTGCATCACAGTTGAGAAAGACTTTCTAAAGCATTAAAGATTGTGTAGTGTAATTAATTAGTAAGTAATATTTATATGATGGGAAATGCAATATAAGTTAATATTTTATTTAGTTTTAAAAGCAATCAATTGTCTACTTTTTTTAAGACTGTCAACAATATTAGTTACACAACACTTTTTAATACAGTAGGTATAATTCAAAACCATTTGAAAAATACAATGGTTTGTGCAGTAAAGTAGCTTAAAAGGTGGTGCATTCAGTCTTATGTCAAAGCGGTACAAGTAATAAATTTTTCTTAAATAAAAAAACCTTGTATAGTTGATTTTTCATAATTTTTACAAGTTCCATAAGTAAACAATCATTAGTTGCATAGTTATTTATATTAAAATTTTAACATTTACATGCAACATAAATACATTTAAGAAAAAAACGTTTAACAGTACATGTTTTGTAAAGAAAATTGGGAAACTGTATTTCTTTTTTTAAAAAAAGGTATAAAGTATTCATTCAGTTTTGAAATCCTAGAAATATTATGTAAGTCAATTATTTCTTTGCTACTTTCCATTATAAATGATTCTGTTGTAGCTAAGTTCATCCAAAATCGTTTCTTCAACCACATAAATTATACTAGAATCCTAAGAGGTTTTCAGATAAAAATATAACTTAGTTCTTGGTTTTGCTAGTTATTTTTATAATGCTTGATACTCAGCTTAACAAATATTAATTTTTTTAAATACTATTAATACTTCAATATTTTCGCAATTTATACTTTTGTATTACTATTTAAAAAAATAATTTTCGGATGTGCTAACTTTTGAAGACTTTCAGAAATATATAAAACCTGCAGCTAATTGATGAATTGAGGCTTCACATAACAAATAGCGATCTTACATCGATAGATTAAATCAGTCGCATTAAAATAGAAAGATAGCTTTTTATTGGACCTCGTAAAAAAGTTTGTTAATGTCTCTGTCTCAATTGCTACTATTACTCTTATTCAAACTTGCATAAAGACTTCTATTTTTCTTTGGTGATCTTTTTGACAATCACATCGTTCTGATTTTTTAAAAAATGCATTAAAATAATTTTATATTATTATACTAATATTTTATTTTACTAAAAGGATGAAATTCCGTAGAACTATTGGGGAACTATTTGAAATTAAAGAAGATATTGCTGAAAAATAAAAGATTCGCAATAATATACTTTAGTATTCTAATGATATATTTCAATTATTGTGAGATGAATGAAAGAAATGCATTTATTAATTTCAGTAATGAAACATATGTAAAACGAAATGCAAAACAGGCTCGGATGTGTGTAACAAGACAAAATTTGCTTGATAGTAAATTGAGAGAAACTCAGGAACGATCACAACAATCTCATATTAGAAAGAGCTGTACATTTTTTAATAAATTCTGACGGGATTTAATAAAAATTTTGGAAAGGCAGGGCATGTTTTTCAAAGATTTGTCTGATGATTATAAAAAAGAATTCAAACAACACCTTATTTATTAAAATTTATCCGATAAATATCTCCGAAATTTCGTTTTTTTTTTAATATTTAACTATTGGATTCAGTTTATTGATCAGCAATAAAGTAAAGAAATGTTGAAAAAATTTGCTTAGTATAAAAAATGCATAAAATAACAATTGAATACCATGAAATTAGTAAAATTAGAAACCTGTGTTGCTCCATGACCCAATCGATCAATTTAAAACATTGTCAGCATATATATATACCTGATAAGGTTTGGGCTAAAAAAAAAATTAAAAACTTCCTTACTGAGATCACTATGCACCCTAAGCTTAACATTTATAAAAACAAAATATAGACCTTTATAAATCGTTTCTAGGTTTAAAAAGAAGGAGGAAAAAACATTGTTTTAGCGAAATGATTTTATGTTCATTGCAACAATAGGCGTATAATATTAATTGGATAATTCCAAATGAGTTAAAATGGCTAATAATTCTATTAGGGATGTTTAAATCACCTAAACCTTAAAGTAAGCCGCTTTTTAAGATTTGGCTGTGAAATAAGCAATTATGTGCTGCCGAGCCCTGATTTAGGGGTGCGAGATTCCAAAGATGAAAGGCGGAGACAGAAAGTCTGATTGCCTTCTTCTCGGAAAAGGGAATGATTTACTTTTGACATTTATTGGAGGCATCTGGTCAAAGTGGTTCAACAGTATCGGGGCTTAGAGGTGTGGTCTGAAAGACTACCGCGTAACATAGATCTATAGTTATACTGAGAACAGCAATATTTTCTTCCTCAATTGATTTATCTGTAAAACAGTTGAAATGATTAAAGATAAAAAAATTTCCTACACATCATAAGGGGAAAATCAGATACATAAACGAAGCAAAGTTTTTATAAGAATGTAAATACGCATTAAAAATAGATCTATCATAAAATAATTTGAATCAAATATAAGCTGAAATTAACTATGCAATTATAAAGAAAAACGTCGGAATTTAGTGAAGAAACTTCTATGTAAAGTTCAAAAAGTATTTTTCATGTTTTTTCCTGCGTTCACATAAAATTGAATAAGCGAAATATTTTATAAAGCTTTGCAATAAAATTCCATGTGTAAGAATATTAACAATTGTTAAATACAGTTAGATCATTTTTACAAGTGGTAAAAATACAGCAAAAGTGCATTTCATATAATCCATCAATATCTTTTTATAATCCTAAGAAAAACTTTTCTTATTAATATATAAAAAATTATTTAACGTATGTTCAAATTTTGAAACGCTAGCAAGTAGTAAATCATTTGAAAAATGTTTCGGATGGTACCAAGTAATGAGATACGCACAATATTATTTATAAGTTCTAAAAAACATGTCTACTTTGCTAGAAGGGTTAGCTATTCAAAATCTATACAAATAAATAAAATTGAAGTGTCTGTTTGTAATTTCAAATTAGCAGCTTTTTACTTAATGCACTAAAAGTATATACGGTACTCATAACAAAAAAACAATTTTTAAAATTTTTGTCTGTCTGTCTGACTGTCTGTCTGTCTGTCTGTTTGTTCCGGCTAATCTCGGAAACGGCTGGTGCGATTTTAAAAATTCTTTCACTGATGGAAAGCTACATTAACGGGGAGTAACATAGGCTATATTTTATTCCCGTATTCTTACGGGAACGGAAACTATACGGGTGAACGTGAAACTGAATGCCAAGATGAACGCCAAATTGAACGCCAAGCTGAGCTAATGAAGTCGTTGTTTTGTTTACTGGCGACCGATGCTCTTCATGAGACATAATAAATTTACGCGCACATGATAATACGCTGACACGTGCCATAATTTTTTTTTTATGATAGTTATCTCACACTGTTCAGTTAAGTAGAGCATCGGCTGTTTCGGATGCACTTTTAAAAATAATAAATCAAGGCTTCATAAGCAAAAAGCAATGCAAGAAACAAAAAATTGATAAGTTTTACGGTTAGTTTTAATCCTTTATTTTTTTTTATTTACATTTTTAGTCACATTTAAACAATAGTTATTATAATCCCAATCTATATCTATTGAAATAAATAAAATTGAAGTGTCTGTTTGTAATTTCAAATTAGCAGCAATTGTTTGCGGGGGCGGGGGTTTAAGGGGCGTTAGAAATTCCGATTTTTAAGTTATTAGACGTACAGTCTTGAAACTTAGTAAGTAGATTCCTCTCATAGGGTAGAGATACGCTACAAAATGGGTTTCGTGAAAATTGCCCTCAAGTGACGTTGCGGGACTTAAGGGGCGTTATAGATAATTATTTCCATTTTTAAACTATTAGACGCACAGTCTTTATATTTGATAAGTAGATTTCTTTTATAGAGTAGAGATCAGCTATAAGAAGGTTTTGTGAAAACAGACCTCTAAATGGCGTTGCGGTGGATTTAGTGGCGTACTAGATAAATATTTTCGTTTTTAAACTACTTCACCTCCCTGCTTGAAAATTGGTAGGAATGTTTCTATCATGGAGTAAATATCCGCTACAAAACAGGTTTGGGAAAAATTGACCCCCACGGGGTGTTGCGGGGTGTTAAGGGCAGATATAAATAATTATTTCTATTTTTAAACTATTAGACGCACAGTTTGAAATTTGGTAAGCAGATTCCTCTCATAGGATAGAGATACACTACAAAATGTGTTTTGTGAAAATCGACCCCTAGGCCGCGTTGCGGGGGTTCAAGGGGCGTTATTGATAATTTTTTTTTTGCATTTTTAATTTATTGGACGCACAGTCTTCAAATTTTGCTAAGCAGATTCCTTTCATAGTGTGCAATTCCCCTACAAAATGGGTTTTCCCCTACAAAAAGTTCTGGGGGGGGGGTGCAGGAGGTTACTGGGACGTATTGACGAAAAAAATTACTTTTTTCGAGCTACAAGAACTATAATAATGAAATTTGGTTTGCATTTTTCTTTTGTTGAGTTGAAATCCGCTAAGAGCGGTTATTTTGGAAAACGGCTCTCAACGGGATTACGGGGATATTGATAGTAAAACTTTTGCTTTTTTTTCTGTTAGATTTAGACTTGAAATTTGGCTTGCATGTTCAATTTACGGAGTAGAGATCCACCGAAAATTGGTTTTGCGGGAATCCACTTGGTTTTTCGGTTACGAAAGAGCAAACATCATTCTATGCTTCAATTTTAGAGATTTTTAGAAAACACAAATTAGATGAGTTCTGCCCCTTTTTTTTTTATCAACAGGCGACAGTATAAGTATATTTTTCAATACAATCGAATTCTTAATGCAGGACTTAGATATCAATAATTTATACATATATATATAAGCAGTAAAATTTTATAAAACATCATGAAATTCCCAGCGAAGCGGAGGGTAACAGCTAGTACTAAATATTATGAAGTACAGACAATTGCACAGGAAAATCAAACATATACAATAACATAAAATTTTTCATGAAACTAGTTTAGCTGTTAATATTTTTGTTTTTTAATCTTTTTTTTTTTTAAAAAAATACGTATATTTCCGAATACGGTGGAAAATGTTTAACACGAAACTGATTATTTTGGAATTGAAATATTTTTTCGTGTTAAAGGATATAGTAAAAAAAAACATATTTCACCAAAATTAAGTTTATTAGAGTACTTTATATAGATCTAAATATTCATGTATTTAATAAAAATCAATGAAACAAAAACATTCATAAGAACTTAATGAAATTTATTGCAAAATTTCAAATTTTTTGAAAAACAAAACATTTATTGAGTTTTTGGAAAATAATCTGATGAAAAAAATTTACTAGTTAACAATGGCGTTACGTAGAATATTAAGGCCTACGTGCAAAATCAGATTTTGAACCCCAAGCCATATCTTACAAAGAATTGCAAAACCGTAACACACCGGGCTTTGCCCCCTTCCCTGATATCAAACATCGTTTTGCTTAGAAATCTAGCAAATCTTTCAATTTTGAATTTCTTTGGTAATCTTTCTTCACGAGATACAAATACTATAGGCCCAGACCTAGTTAGAGTCTGATAAATTAAGGCCTTTTTGCAGAAGTGGATTAAGTGGCTGGATGGCCGCCAGGGGCCCTAAACTTGAGCAATTCTTACCACAAGATTTGTACAATTTATACGCACAGAAGGCTTCATACACAGCATATTTATACATCCTTATATTTAGTACAGTAAGCAGGGATGTCTTTAGACTTCTTGGGGCCCTGGGCCCTTTCGCAAAAGTAGACCCTGAGCCTCTGCACAAATGTAGGCCCCAACTATGACGCATAAAAGTAAACAGTGCGTAGCATACGTTGTCAAATACTCGTACAAACCCCAAACAAATAAATGTGTATGACTTACAATTGCACAAATCGACTAGGCCTATATAACCACGACGGTCATCACATGTAGCCAGTTGACATATTATCCGAAATTCCAAGTTTTAATTTCCAATTTTTTTAAAGTTAAGGTTTATCTTGAGCAATTGAGTTTTAATATAGCTATACATTTTATTACGAGATTTTAAGTTTAACGAACCTTTTCACTATTTTAGTTTATTACTCTTGAATTCATGGGCCTCAAACCTTTTACCGCCAGGGTCCTCCAACTAACTTAATCCGTCTCTGTCTTTGTATTGGAATCAGATCTCGAACGCCACTTATATAAATGTCGAAGTCTCAGTGTTATTTAAAAAAAATTATTTCAGGATATTACTGGAATCTGTCATTAAATGTAATTTTCTAATATATAAAAGAAAGTTTTTTTTAAAAAAATTAAAATGAAATGAATTTAAGGCATCAGATAATTCAGTATTATAAAAAGGTTTTTTTTTCGATTGGAAAACACCATAAATTGTATTAAAATGATTTCATCCTATATATGAATTTCACAAACTCCCCAGTTATTTCATTTCATACCTGTTTCAATAAAATTCATCAGGTTTAGAAAGTTTTATTGCAATTTTTATATTCATTTGCTTGCATTAGAATTTATATTTGGGTTATGATCAGGCTAAAAAAAAAATGGGCTTTCCAAATGCGCTATGGTTTCGAATCTTGATTTCATTTCACGACCCTTTGTTTTGAATATCGTAGTATGCTTCATATTAAACGAAATTGATCCTTGCAATCCTTAGACGGCGTAATATGGATGGGAGAAACGAGTCACATATTTGTCACTAGCATTTCAGAAATTCGAGGTACTGCGTCGCCTATCCAAATTAAAATTTTCAGTTGTTTGTGATTCCAAACCATTCATTTATAGTACTAATATTACCTTTAATGAATATGTTATGAATATTGAAATCAGTAATTCAAGGAAGAAAATTTTGAGAAAATCCCTTAAATAGTATAAATACTTTACTGTAATAAACTAAAATTTTCTGACTTACAAATTTATGCAGCATATAATACGAAAGTCATTTTCATTTACATTATTAGGAATAAATGTATGCATTCCATATGATACTGTCAACCACGTTGAAATATTTAGTGAAAACATGCACAGATTATCCAGAATATTAACGTTTTTGACGAATGTTAACATTTTGACTTGAAAATAATAAATTAACTTCAATTTTTTTAATTAATGGTCGTTACAGTAAACGCCATCCTATTGATGCGAGCTGCTAATTTATTTTTCACTACTTTTCACAAAACATGAAATTTAATCAGTTAATTCCATTTATTTAATACTTAAATCCGTCAAAATATATATTATATATTTTTTTAAAAAAAATGTTAGTAGTACTCAGTGGCTTAAAGTATACCTCCGCATCGCAGGGAGGCCCAGAATTCAAGGGGTCCCATATAGACTGACTGATGTCGAATAAGTAATCCTTTGTAAGATCCGGCTTGGGGCTTAAAACCAGACTTTATAGAGGGTCCCTAATATTTTCCGTGAGACAATTGGTGGTACTTAAAAAACTTTATAGATGACCGCCCTTCCTTTGTAAGCCCATTACAACCAAATTTATAAAATCTGAGAAGTCCTAAGTTTTCGTATGTATTCTAAGGGGAAAAAATTCTTAGTGCTCATCTTAAAAAAATCGCATCTATATTTATATACGAAATATTCACTTAAACTTTTCGCTAGATATAATTTAACAGAAATGTGTTTATAAATTTTGTATAACATATTTTTTACGGTTCAGTTTTATTAATTAAAATGTTTGAATTTTACTATTGCTAAGTATTTTATGCGTGCTTCAGCATTGATTTTTAAGAACTTTTATGTAAGATTTTGCATCTTTAATTTCTAAATAAAACATAAAATTTGTACTTTTAAAATATTTTAATTACATGTTTCGAAAATAAGATATAAATATTTGTCATGCATAACACTGTTTGGAGCTTCTTGATTTTACAAATTTCTGTGTGCATGTGAATATTTGGTACATATGATGTTGATTGTATTGCGATTCACGATTACTTGTAACAAAATGAAGGGGAAATTTTTGAAGCTAATTTTTGAAAATGCACATGAAGCTTTATTTTTCACTTTTTTTTCCTGTTAAGTACAAACTTTAAAGCATCAAAGAAAATTTTGTTATGGAATTATTCAATTTTTTTCAATAGCAAAAAGTATGAACACAAAAAGAATAAAAACTGAATGGCTTTCTTCCTTTTTCACTAGATAACTTTTGAAGGATGTACATTATAGTTCTACATTCTTTTATAAAATTGAAAACGGAAGAATGCTTGTGTATTCTGAAAAAAACCTAAAATTTTAAATTTATCTGCTATTTAAGTATTTCTTAAAATTAAAAACAAATTTAAACAATTCAGAGAGAAAATCCTTCCTTTCCTTGTTATTGTTACTAATGCCACCTGTCTGACGTAGTCAGATCGAGGCCCACGATATTCATCATGGCATCGGGCTAGACTGTACGCCTATCGTTAGCCGTAGCTTTGAGTAAAGAAAAAATTCATATTTTTTCAATGTAAAATATATATATGTACTACTTCTAAGGTCATTTTGCTTTTTGACCTTTTATCTCGCTATAATCTCACATGAAGTTTTTTCACACACCGTCGAATAGTTATAAAAATAGACTTCTAATAGAAGCATGACTTCGATATAATTTCTTTTAGATGTATAGTTTACATACAATAATATTTTCATTAAATTTCTCACAAATAAATTGCGTGGAAAAACTTAATAAAAGTGTAATAATGATAATATTTGATGTACAGCATAGAGAGATGCATAATAGCAATTATTTTTCAGTATTGATTAAAATGTCTATTTTTATGTTATTAATACTTTACAAAAATTCAAAAATAAAAATTATTAATCCGTTTACATTAAAAATATTTTGCGTTGTAATATAATTAAAATATTTGTTCTAATCAAGATATAGAGTTAAAAATATCTAGCCAAAAAGAATAAATCAGGGGAAAAGAAATGAGAAGACTGGTTCCCACGTTTTTTTAACAAGCTAATTAAGGCGCGTTTGTGTTCGAGTGTCGGTGTCGTAAAATAGCCCCCTCCCCCCATGTGAATCATGAGATGAGTGAGAAGTTTCAAAGGAGTGGTCCCAGGGCCGATCCTAGAGTGTCGGCCGCCCGCGTGCGAAGATCAAATGTGCCGCCCCTCGAGAGAATTTTTCAGATTTTGACTAACACTTATATTTAATATTTATTTATATAATTACTTATATAATACTTAAATATTAGTTACTTGTTATAGTATTTAAATAACTAATTATTTATTGCAATACTTATATATTTAATTACTTTTTATAATATTAAGACATTTAATTACTTATTAAAAGGCTTATATTTTTAAATACTTATTAAAATGTTTATATATATAATCACTTATTACAATACTTTTTTATTTAATTTCTTACTTAATACTTATGCATTGTGGTTATAAACTCGTCTACCCGTATAAGAGTAAAAAGTAAAACATTAATATATAGAAATGCAAACATAAAATTTGAAGTGCAAATTTTTTTTTTTTGTCAACTATTAGGTTATGGTAGCTGCAAAATACTTTTAACAGAATAATAAACAAGCAAAAATATTACTTTTGAAATAAATGTAGACATTTTATAATTATAAAAGCAAAACAGTATTTATTCAGAAGATGTAATCTAATAAAAAAGTACTCAAGAGAGAATAGATTTCTTGAAACGAAAAGTGTATTAATCAGTCATTCTACAAAGGCTACTTAATAATAAACTATCAAATAATTTTTTTGGCATTCTGAGAAGCAAATCTGTCAAAATATTTTTGGTGTGAAATCAATTTTTTCAAAGATATTGGATTCAATAGAGAATGTGTCCAAATCTGGAAATCTGTTTAGAGTCAGATTCCTAAAAATTCCTAGAAAGAATTCTAAACTATATACCTTACTATTTCAGTAGTGCTCACACACCAAATTACAAACTTTATTTGTTCTGTGAGACTAATATCTGGTGTAGATCAAGAATTATAGTGTAATATTTGGCTTTTAGCACAATGTCTCTTATCTCATTACGAGTAGATAAAGCTAAAATATTAATTATTTCATTTTGAAAATACTGCCCCCCTAAGTAGTGTGGAATACATTTTTATTTTTGCGTTTAATCACATTATTAAGGTGTTCTAAAATAACCGAATCAAATTTGTCCATTATCTAATGGTCTTTAAAAATTACCATTATCTCAACTTCCTACAAGTAACTCTGAATGACAAATTTTGACTGGCTAAAAATTGTACTTCAACTATCATTCTTTCAATGATGACGCGCAATATCTCTTTTTCTCTGGATTGTATACATCTTGTTGTTCCGCGTCAATAGTACAGTTTTTTTAGTTTAGTATTTAATTCGCTCCATGATCTGATACAATTTTAGAGTATTTTCATCATTATTATATAAATAATAATAAAAAAAGTTCATTTCTCAGTCCAATAAAATTCTGTCTTTTAGCTTCCTCAAAAAATGTCACGTCGGGATATTTTCGATAACATTTAAATATTAACACATGTGTGTGCAATCTTATTTGAAAATATATTTATAATAATTTTACTAAGTTTATCTCTCTTAAGCTTAAAAAGAAAGAAAACATTGAAACAACTCAATTAATACTGACCTAATTCACAAACTTTAAATATTCGAAAATAATTTTTAAGAACTGCCTGTTCAATACTTCGATCAGCAATAGCACATTTACTAATAAGAATATATTTATAATTACAAAATAATATTGCTAAATTTCTCTTGGTGTATAAAGAGAGAGAGAGAGAGAAATAACCCATCTAATAAATACGTGCTATATTGACATAGCATATTGATTCAGAAAAATTATTCATAACCGATGATTCAAAAAAAAATTAAAATTAAAATTTACAATAAACAAGACAAATTGCATTTTTTAATACTGGGAGCAGTAATGCACGTCTCGTTCTAGTAGTGGAAGCTGTCATATGAAAAACAATTTAGCGTCAATTAATATTATTTCGATTAAAAATCCAAAAATGAAATTGTACAAACCATATACTCTTACCTACAGCTGTGGATACGTAAAAACAAAAAGATTTCATTGACACTAAAATAAGCTAGTTTTCTTTTAACGGAGTAATATTTTCAGGTAAAATCTTTGTTCACTTCTTATGTGAATTTATTTATTACATAATGTACACACACACACACACACACACACACACACACACACACACACACACACACACACACACACACACACACACACACACACACACATATATATATATATATATATATATATTATATAACAAAAGAGCTTTTTTTTAAAACTAAATATATTACTTTATGGTTCGCTTTTGCATGAAGTCAAATACAATAAAGTATTCCGTAATACTTTATATTAATAGGGTAAAAATATAATAGTACCTTCCAATAAGGAACCTTGTGTTTGATACAATATGTCCTAGAACCAGAAATTTAAACCCACCAGACTAAACACTGGGTATTTAGTCCTTTAATGCTAAACAAGTTAGTTTAATTAGAAATTCAAGTCGTAATAATCTTTAAATAAATGATATACAAATAAATACCTTAATAACAAGTTTTTTAAATTTCAAGTTCTTGAAAAATAAAAATTCTTAATAGAAAAAGTTAAATTACTGTATAAATGTTTTAAAGGAGTAATAAAATCTTGTATTTATAGAATTGTATTTAAAATATTCCGTTGTATGAATCTTTTTAAAACCCAGTGCATTGTGTCAGAATAAGCCATCATTTATATTTTTCATGCAAACCCATAGAAAATGCGACCGCAAGAGGTGCAATCACTTTTATTATATATTCTGTTTTGTCTTTAAATCGAAGCGTAGAACAAACAATGTTGTAATTTTTTATTTCTCTGTTCCTTTCCTCTGTTAAATTACATTGGTTTATTAGGACAACACTATATTTAATTTATTTAAAGATAAACATAAACTTGTCTTCGAAATCTTAAAATTTTACAAAGAAAGAATAAGAAATTTTTTTTAGTATCACTTAAATAGAATGTTCCTTAATAAGAGGAAAATACATCTTCAAAGAGACCGGTAGCAACATTAATTGCGCCTTATTCGAAGGTGTACCTTACAGGAGTTACTTCTGTATTTGTATATTATTTCAAGTCTTAAAAATTAATAAATAATTCGAAATTAAAAACATAATTACCTGTTGCTATTTCAAACGAGATAATTTTAAAAGATTGAGTTGAGACAATTTCAACAAGCCAATTTCTTTAAAAGAGAGTTTGTTGATGGTAGAGATCAGAAGAGAGTTTGTTTCAACTTCAGGTAACTCTCTACTCAAGAGTGAAAAATAAAACATCTCCTGAGGTTCGCTATCTTCCAAAATATTTTATTACCTCTGTCCCCCTTCGGTTAGCTGACACCGGACATGCTATGGGTGTCCGGAATGTCCATTGTGACCCCAGTCCGAGATGGGGAGAAAGTTACAGAAGATGGTATAAATATATCAATTTTCATGATTTAACATATACTGCGGACTCGAACCTCGAAGGTTTTAACAAAAAAGAAAATTGGCATTTAAAGTACATAGTAGAAAATCAGAAACATTAAATAAAAAAAATACCAGAATCTCAATACTAAACACAAACATATAACTGGAAATAGCAAAAAAGATAAATCATACATATTTAACTATGAATTATGTCAGTAAGACAGTCAAATATTTAACTGTGCATTTAAATATGTGTTTTTTATCCCAAAAGATATTTATAAATTTTAAAGGTAAATAATAACTCTTTTCAGCAGACATAATTTTTAATTGTATGTAAAAGCAGAATCTAGAAGAACAGCAGTTTGCCAAATGCTAGTCTAAGCAAAATAATCTGTTTTGTGCAAAATTGTCACCCTAAACGTAGTAATTAGGTTTTTCCACTAAAGGAAATACATCAAAATTTCAAAAAATCTAAAAACAAGTTGCTTTTAAATATTATATAAAATAAGGGGAATACCGTTTTTTATTTCATTCATTTCCGATTCAGCATCGACTCAAACATTTTTAGATTTTTAAACGTATGTAATTACATTAAAAATTAAAAATGCATGCCATGTAATTATTAATAAAACTGAAAACGGTTTAAAGTAATAAAAAGTGTTTAAATATATTTTCATCCATACTCCTTGCAAACTTAGTATAATTTTGTGAGGCAAACATACATTTTAAAATCTACCTCTGATCTCCTACGAAATCTCCCAAATATTTTGATAAATAATTTTCAAATGTAGATATTAACGAAACATGTAGAAAGAAATATTTCGAAGGAATAAATAAATATTCTAATGAAAGAAATTATTAGAAATTCGAATACAAAGAATTTACTTAATTTATAATAAATAAATATGTCACACTATCTTTATTTTGCAGATGCTATTACTATCTTGATTTTTTATTTTCAACTTTATCATATACACAGAGACAAAAATTCTTTACCCAAATTAAAAGTTTAAATTTTTTAATGAAATTAATCTCTTTTTGGACTAAAGGCAAAAATTGATAACGACATAGGAGAAAAAAACATTACAATTAAAAATTTCGAAAAAAAAACCTGTATAATATTAATGGTCCTTTACTTACTCACTTGCGTTTAAATTTTAATCAGTTGAAGCTAAATCAATTATTTCTTTAATGATTCTACTAAGACAGTGCTTTTACAACTTTTAATGCTTGCGACCCAATTTTCAATCATAATTTTCATCGCGCCCCTTTCACACAATAAAATTGTATTGAGTGCAATAAAAATGGTCTTTGACGTTAAAGCTACAATACACGATTTTAATCATAAACTGCGCAAACTATCAAGATAAATATTAAATTCTGTATATGACAAGCCTACATGAATCACTGGTAATTTTTAAACTTGTTCTTAATTTAGAAGTGTGAATGGTATCTGACTACACTAAAAGTTGACAATTTTTTTATGATTTTATTTTATAGGTCATCTTTTTAGCTTTATAAAAATACCAAATTTATTATTTTCTGTTCACTAGAACAAAAACTATAAGTGTTTTAGTAAGAGAAGATGCCATTACATTGAGCAAGATATGTCATACTTTAAAACGCGTTTTACTCGAAAAGTGTTTTTTTAAATGCTCAAACGGAGCCAGCGATTGCTCAAAAAATTTTGAAAAAAATTAACTGAAATGTTTTGTGTATGTTCTGTTTTATAGTAGAAGTGTTTTAACCTTCTGATTTATTAATCACCGTTTTATTACAAAATTTACAGTCCCTTAAGTGTTATATATCACTGCTTTTTTTAAGAAATTTCATATAACAAAAAATACAGTGCTATTTTTTGTAAAACATATAATACCTCTCATCCTGAGGTCACTTCGAAAATGAATAAGATAGCAATACATCAGAATTAAAAAACTGAATATTTGTTTATAAACTTTTGGTACAGAATTGAAGCAAGCACTGAACATTCGGAACAGTAACGGGAAATTTGGGATAATGTACAATCAAGTTCAAAGGAAATTATTAAAGGAATTAAACACGAGAAAGAAAAAATGTATTAATCCTTCTTTTTAATAACCCCCAAATTAAAAAAAAAAAAAAGAAGGAAGAAAAACTTATACATTTTTCTTCATTAAAGTAAAATTTTCAGGAAAAATCAATCTCATTTTTTAAAACAAATATTTAATTTGTATATCTCAATACATAAAATTCAAATTTTTATTTCAAGAAATTATAATTCAATAAAAGAAAACAGCCACTGTCATGTAATAATAATAATATATTCTTATTATTAGAAATCTTATTTTTTTAAAAAAAGAATTCTGTAAGAAAAAAAAATTTTTTTTTTTCAAAACCTATATCAAAACCTTGTTTTTACTGGAATATGTGTTCCAAACAAAATATACATTAAGGTATTTTGAAAATTTATCATTATTTTCCTGCCATTAATAATTAATTTTGAAGTACTGAAAACTTATTTTAAAATTATCTCTACTCAATATAGCTAAAAAAAAATAATAATAATAATAATAATAATACTGTTTCATGAAATTTACTTAAAATTTTTTTTAAAAAAAAAGTACATCAATACTACTGATGATTGAAATGATTATAATACTATACTTTTTAATAATTTTTTAAAAATGTTTTCAGTTTTATACTACAGAATTTTAAGTTTAATCACACGTTTTAAGCATAGTTGAAATATGAATCTTATTGTGAACAATAGTTATAATGAATTTTGAGCAAAGTAAGAACAGAACTGAAAAATAAATTATCCCCTGTATATATTAGCTAAATCACAATATAAACATAATTTTGGACTGTTTTTTAACTGAAAAATTATATGGAATTGAAGTCAATTTTTGTTTAGCATAAGCTGAAAATTATTTTAATTCTAAACAGCATTTAAAAGGCAATGCATGTAATTCCTACCATTTTATAACAGTCAATATGATATAGATAAATATAAAACACAATTTTCTTCTTTTATCATTAATACATACATATAATTATATATATATATATATATATATCAATATTTTTCTAGTTATGTTTCTTAGAATCTGTTTTCTATCATTTAGCTTTGTGGGTAGTATAATTTTGTCTTATTATTTTTTTTCATTTTATTATACTATATATATATATATATATATAAGAATATTGCTCTAAATGAAAATATGATTTAATTTCAGCTGCAAAAGTTAAAAGGATTTTGTAAGAATAATCCTCAAGTGTCTGTTTAGAAAAAATTTGCTAAACCTGATTCAAATGTTATAAGAATTAATAAAAATTTACTAAAAATTGCAAATAATCAAAAATATATCAATAAACTAAAATATTTTACTCTTCTACTTTAAGTCTACAATATAGTTACAGTTCTACGTTTGTTTTTCCAGTTTCACTTAATATTTTTAAAAATTTAATCGTAATTCTTATTTTATAAACATACCATATTTCTAATGTGTGTGAACTTGTATACAACAAATAAACAATGAAAACATATTTATATCTTAAAATTCAAACAAAAATTGAAAAAACATTGAAATTGTTCAGTAGTAAAATTATAAACAATAAACGCACAATATTTATAATAGGTTATTAGATGCACACATACTCAACACAGCATATCCAAAAAATACAATACATTGCAGTTTTTTTCTCTAATTATGTTGAAAGTAGCCAATAATTCATAGAGAGCCAAATATAGCAACCCCAAAACAGAGGAATTTGAATTCCAAGGCTGTAAAAAGTAGGAATAGATGCTGCCAGCGAAATTGCGCATTACACGTCCGGCCTTGTTTGTTCCTTTTATCTATCAGACTTGCATTCTACTGTCATAAAAACAAAGCTGCCAAGTACTTGGATAATTTGATTTTTTACTTTTGACAAAGCATTACATATTTTTATTTCAGATATTAATTTGTCCACCGCAGGATGTGGTAGCAAAGAGTTTTTATTAAACTATAGACTGAAATCAGTATTATCTGTATAAACTGTCTGTTCTTATTGCGCATTTTTGTTTAAAATTTTATCAAATATTTTTTGATTTTATAAAAAAACAATATCTGAACAAATAACTGAATTTATCAAAGAGTACATCGGAAGCATTTAAGAAACACTCTAACAATTTCTGCAATAATTCTTAAGTTTATCATTAACAATTTCATATGTTTGTCAATATATATAATGTATTAAATTTTATGGGATGCTTTTGTTACCTCTGCATTTTGTGACATTACCACCTGCAAAATATTTATTGCTGTTTCAAAGTTTTTTTTTAAAGAAAATCAATTTATCTCGTCTTTAAATGGATCCTCAAGAATAAGAGCCATTGAAAGATTTGTGTTTAATAGTACAGTGACGATCAAAATTATATTTTTTGTTTATAACATTTTCACGACAAATCAAACAAGTTGTTGATCCATGTTTGTTTTTTTCTACGAAATAGTCAAGATCCCAATAGTCTTGAAACAGCAAATATTTTTTAGACATGGGGTTAATTAAAAATTAGTTACACCTATAAAATGGTCGCTACTGCATTGCTATTTGTTATCACTAACCATTACAATAACAAAAAAAAAATTATTTCACAATTTGTACCAGAACGACATCGATAGCAAAATTGATATATTTGATTGCTTGATTGATAGGACTCGCTAAATTTTTAATACATTATTCCTAAATAATTGAATTTGTTATTTTAACGGACCTAGACCGGGCCACTCAGAATGGTTGAGTGGGCTACATGCGGCCCATGGGCCACAGGTTGACAATCGCTGATTTAGAGGTACCGAGGAAATTTTTAGTTCTCCTCATATTGGTAATTTTATAGGTCCCCTGAAACTGCTAGCAAAGTTCGACTCATTCATTCGTGAATATATTGAACTGCGAGAATTACGACCAAAATCGTTAATATCGTACTTATCAAAAAATAGTAATAGTTGCAAATAGTTGAGATCATGAGCAAGCAAATCATTAAACAATTATATAACTCAAATAAATAACAATGACACAAAGTACTATACAATAGTGATGGATTTAACAGCAGATTTGTCCCTCAATGACTAACTTGCTATTATACTACGATAATGTTTTCGGGGAAAAGTGTATGAAAGATGTGTCACATTAATTAAGATTAGTAGTCACACAGGTTTATATTAAATTTTCTTCAAGAATTTTCAGAAACAAATGGACTGCTATCGGATAATTGTAGGTGGCAGTCATATGACAACGCTACCAATATGTCCAGTCCATATAATGCTGTTCAAGCTCTTCTAAAAGAAAAAAATAAATAAATTCGCTAATTATGTGCCGTGTTCTGCACATTCTCTTAATCTAGTTGTGCAGAATCAGTTAAGGTTGCAACTGAAATCGTGAACTTCTTTGGTTTAGTGCAACAAATATATGTTTGCTTTTCTACTTCGATCTATAGGCAGAAACTTCTAAATCGTGAACTTTAACTGAAATTTACCTTAAAAAGTTCAAGCCAGATCAGATGGTCTTGTCACTACGATCCTTTTGAAGCCTCAAGAGATAAATATTGTAATATCATGAATATTCTTAGGACATTTAATGTCAATGAAAATGATAAAATTAATTTTAAAAAGAGGCAGCAAATTTTTTAAATAAATTAACAAAACTCGAAACTGCCATTTTAATTATATATTGGAAAGAAATTTTAGAAAGATTTAATTCAGTTAACAAAAAATTGACAGATTCTTGGGGTTTGGACATCAGTGAAGGGAATAAGTTCATTATGCCATTAAAAACGTCTATAAGCAATGTACGACATGTGAATCAGATCAAAAATGAAAGGAGTATCAAGACCCAGCCAAAA
>BMAO01038376.1:0-40548 GCA_019973975.1 Trichonephila clavata | reverse complement strand
CTATTACTTCACTCTCACTCTATACATATACGTATATAATTGTATATTCTGCATCTATCTTATGTTATATAATACTAGCTGAAATGCTCGTTCTTCGCACGGGTTAAGTTTTAAAAACAAAAATTCTTCTATCATAGTAATTATAATATTTTTTTAGGAGGGTAAAACCTGTATGAAATAGAAACCAAAAATTAAAAGCATTTTTTTTTCAAATGAATGTTCACATTAGAAATAATTTTAAACAAATTGCAATTTGGCTTCAAAGTAAATATAATTTAACAAAAACAAATATTTTAATGTAAGAGAGAAAATTATCAAGCTAAAGAGTAAATAGATATGAATGAATGCAAATATAAATAAAAATTATTACAGAAAGTGATAGCATAGTGAGTTTCTGCTATGGGAACATGGTGAAATAACTGCAATAGATGAGCCGAAAGAAAAAAATGAATGATAAACTGTTCATTAAATGCATAAATAAGAAATATTTAGAAAGCATTCAACTGAAAAAAAATTAAATTAGCATTGCACCCATACCTCATATAATACTATCTAACATCTCAGTAAAACATCTAATATAGAATATTAGTTCAGAACTGAAATAGGAATTATAATATTTTAATTTAAATTAAAAGGTTATTAAAACAGAAAAAGTAAGCCCTAACTTAATAAAATGCCATTTTAAAATCTTATATTTAAAATTGAAAAAGAAATTATAAAAATAACCTTACATATAGTATATTGAAATTATAATATTAATTGAAATCAAAAAGGTACTTTAAATAGATAAATTAAGATTTGATTTTGATGAAACTATCATAAGCAGCTCAGAAACAACAAAAAAAAGCATGACAAAAAATATTATACGTGTTGGCGCTGCGATCGTCACCCCCACCGCACACCCACACTTGTACACTTCTCTTGCAAGGGAAACACTGCACAAAGCAGTCGCAATAAATGTTAATGTCTTAAAACTCGCATTTTAATTAATTACAGTCCCAATCGCACTAATATTTCTGGTCCGTCGACAACGCAGATATCCAGCAAATTATGGATATAATATTTTAAGACATTCATTTTAATTAAACCGCATTATATCGCTTATTGCCATTTCGCAGAACAACGCCCAAAGTTGTTCGTTCGTCGCAGACATTCACCCCATCGACGGTGTCAAAGGTCACTTTTCCTCTCACCCCTTGCTTGCGTTTCGTTTGTGTTTTTTTTCACCCTACTTAGGCTTGTTTTGAACTGTTGCATTCTACGCTTTTCATTACGCCAAGTATTTCATTCTCTCGCAAGAACACTGAGCAACATCAATTTGATAACATTTGACTTCTACTCACAAGGCTCCGCATTTAAATAGAGGTAAGCCAATTTCATACCTCTATTGTTTATTTCATTGCAAAAATTATATCATTGTTTATATTATCGCAAAAGTCAAAATGAATCCAATTGAAAAAATTAGAAATAAGAGAGCGCCTATACGTTCGGCCATAACAAAATTAATTACGAAAATTCAAAATTACATTGAAAATAACAGTAATGATGTAGATGATATTTTAGAATTACAAGATCAATTAATCGCAAAAGAACTCTCATTGAAGCAACTTAATTCAGAAATGGAAAATTTAATAGTAGATGCTTCTGAGTTCGATACTGAAGTTAACACATCCGAAGAATATTCGGAAAAAATTATTAGCATAAAATTTAAAATAAAATCTTATATCAAACGTCTTGAAAGCAATTTAAATGTTCCAAATTCAACACAAGTATGGTCGAGTCAAAACCGACCACAACTATCAATAAAACTGCCAGAAATTCCCTTACCAAAGTTTTCTGGAAAATATGAAGAATGGAGCAACTTTAAATTACAATTTAATAATATTATCTCAACAAATTCACAACTCTCCTCGGAACAGAAACTGCATTATCTTAAAGCTGCATTAACATCTGAAGCAAAGCATTTAGAGACTATAAGTGATTCATTTATGAAAATAAGCGTTTAATAGTCGAAACTCACGTAAAGGCAATTTTAAACATAGCTAAATTAAACAATGAGTCAACAAAGGATTTAAGAAACTTAATTGATGATGTCAACAAAAACATTCGCGCGTTGAAGGTATTAGAGTTTGAAAGAAACAATCTTTCTGATATTTTAATCTTAAACATCATTCTTCAAAAACTAGACAAAGAGACTTTAAAACAATTTGAATACAGCCTTAATTCAACCAAAGTTCCTAAATTTGATGACTTCATTTTATTTTTAGAAAAACGCGCTCAAGTTTTAAGCAATATAAATAAAAATACCTTCGCAAAACCTATTATGCAAGATAGAAATAAATCAAAAAATTTCTTTATAAAACATAACAATTTTGTGTATGCATGTATTTTATGTAAGCAACCGCATCCAATTTTTAAGTGCGATTCCTTTTTAAAATTAAATGCCATACAGAGAAAGGAAATCGTCACAAAGCATAGTATGTGTCTCAATTGTTTAAGTGATCAACACAAAGTTTCAAAGTGTAAATCAAAGCATTCTTGTAGTGTATGTGGCTTTCGACACAACACTCTGCTCCACAGACAGAAGGGGGAATCTGTCAACGCTTCCCTGATTTATAGCGCTTCACCACTACAAGGTCAGGAACTGAGCAACGACGCAGAGGAGTTTCACTGTTCCCAGGAAAATACAGCTGCATCCCTTTCTTGTATCAATAGTAGAACCAAAACCATAATTCTACCCACAGCAGTAGTTTGGGTTTTGAATCATTCTACTGGAAGTTGTATTCAAGCACGCGCAGTCTTAGATTCTGGTAGTATGTCTAATATTGTAACGCAAGATTTCGCAAACCGATTAGGGGCTCCACAAAATAGAATTAATATTCCAATTTCCAGTTTAGGTGGAAATAAAACCACAGTTAAATCAAAATTAAACGCTACTATAATAAATGGCAACAGTTCATTTTCTATAACTTTAGATTTTCTGGTTGTCTCAAAAATTACAGACTTTCTTCCTGTAACTCAAATAAACCTCAATAATTTAAAAATGCCTCAGGAACTAGCTGATCCGAATTTTGGTGTTCCAGGAAAAATCGATTTGCTAATTGGAGCAGAGGCATTTTTTACATAATTAAGGAGGGAATTATTCGCACATCAAACAATGGGCTCGTATTTCGCAGATCAGTTTTCGGATATATCGCAACTGGAAACACAAGTTCCTACACGCAAAATCAATTTTGTGGTTTCATTTCAGAAATGCAAAATATTGATAATAATTTACAAAAATTTTGGGAGATAGAAACAATTAACGAAGGTCAAAAGCCGTTAAGCAAAGAAGAGGAATATTGTGAAAATCATTATCAAATGACTCACACGCGCAATGAAGCTGGTCGATATATAGTACAGATGCCAACTAAAGACATACCAGGCTTAGGTCACTCAAAAGGTTTAGCAATGAAAAGACTTGATCAGCTTTGGAGAAGATTATCCAAAGATAAACAAATGGAAATTTTATATAGGGAATTCATGCAGCAATACTTAGACTTGGGGCATATGGAAAAGGTGGAAGAACATTTGGATGAAACATCTGCAAACAAATTTTGTTATTATCTTCCACATCATGGAGTCTTTCGGCCTGATAAAACAACTACCAAATTAAGAGTTGTTTTTAATGGTTCGGCTTCTACTACTTCAGGTTTAAGCTTAAATGACCTACTCTTGAAGGGTGAAGTGAAGGAAGACATTTTTGAAATCATGACACGATTTCGAAAACACAAATATGCTTTCACAACCGACATCCAGATGATGTTCCGACAAATCCTCATTGATCCAGCTCAACGTGATCTTCTGAGGATTATGTGGAAAACCGGAGCTAATGATAAACCAGTCATCTATAGATTGAAAACTGTCATGTATGGGACCTCCAGTGCTCCCTTTTTAGCCATAAGAACTCTCAAACAGTTAGCTATGGATGAAGCTTCTAGATTTCCCTTAGCTTCCAAAGTAGCTTTACAAGATGTGTACATGGATGATGTAGTGTCGGGTGCACAAACTCTCGACACTGCTCGCCAATTACAATGCCAGTTGCAAAATATGCTAAAAACATGCGGAATGAAATTACATAAATGGAATTCCAACTCGAAGGAGCTATTTAATTCATCTACAGATCAAGAGCACTCCTTTTCAACCAACACAGAATCAGCCATAAAAACCTTAGGTGTTAGCTGGAAACCAACAGGAGATTATTTTATGTTCAAAGTTTCAATCCCTTCCATTGCATCTTATACAAAAAGAGATGTCTTAAGCGTCATAGCAAGACTTTACGACCCTCTTGGACTGATAGGCCCCGTCATCAGCAAAGCAAAAATCTTTCTACAAAAATTATGGCTTAGAAAATTGAATTGGGAAGAATGCTTGCCGGAGGCAATCGCACCAGATTGGCTCAATTTTGTGTCATCTCTAAAAGCCCTAGAAGAACTCAAAATAGATCGATACCTTCTTACAGATTCCTATGAGAAACTCATGCTTTTAGGATACGCAGATGCTTTAGAATCAGCCTACGGAGCAGTAGTATACATGCACTGTACCAAGGAAGATGGTACCACCACAACCAAGCTTATTGCCAGCAAAACTCGAGTCGCGCCAATCAAAGTCATCTCCATTCCTCGCCTTGAACTCTCGGCGTGTTTGCTGCTGGCTCAATTGGTCGACAAGACTTGCTTTTCTCTGCAAGTACATTTAGATAAAGTCATCTTGCACACAGATTCAACCATAGCCATTGCCTGGATCAACACTCCAGCTAATCAACTCAAAACCTTCGTCGGCAATCGAGTATCCAAGATCCAAACTCTGACTGAGAACTTTGAATGGAAGCACATACCTTCAGCTCTAAACCCTGCTGATATCATCTCTCGAGGTGTAAATCCTGAAGAACTTTCATCATTGACTTTATGGTGGAATGGTCCCCAGCATCTAGACATTCCTGAACAATTTAGTGAACCTTCAATTACCAGTTCTGACGAGCTTTACGTGTCAGAATTTAAAAAACAATCTGATATCAGCTTAACATCAATCTTGGACTCTAACTTTGAAAATGAACTTTTAAATGTTACAAATAATTATGTAAAATTAATTCGTATTTTTAGTTATATTTTCAGATTCCTGCATAATGTCAGAAATACATCTCGCCATTCAGGTCCCCTCACAAACGAGGAACTTCAGAGCGCAAAATTCCATTTGATTAAAAGGATACAGGTAACAGTTTTCAACAAAGAAATTGAAATTCTTAAGAATGGGGGAAACCATTAAAAAAGGTCAGTTAACTTGTTTGAATCCATTTCTTGACAAAGAAAACATACTTAGAGTTGGTGGCAGATTAAGTAATTCTAATTTAACATATAATCAGAAGTTTCCCATTTTGCTTCCGAAAAACCATAAGTTAACTATTTTAATCATGAATTATTTTCATTTGAAAAATTTGCACGTAGGTGCTCAAACTTTACTTTATCTAGTCAGACAAGAGTTCTGGCCATTAGGTGGCAGAAACACTGCTAGACAAATTGTTCAAAATTGTGTTGTTTGTTTAAAAAATAAACCTAAAAATTTAGAACAAATTATGGGAAATTTGCCTAGAGAAAGAATTACTCCAAGTTCTCCTTTTACTCATGTAGGCATAGATTTCACAGGCCCATTTTATATTAAATATAAAGGCCAACGAAAAGGTAATTTTCACAAACGTTATGTTGCAATTTTCATTTGCTTTATTACAAAGGCTATTCATATAGAGGTTGTCGCAGAACTTACCACAGAAGCTATGATTGCAACTCTCAAAAGATTTTTCAGTAGGAGAGGCAAAAGTACTTCAATTTGTACTGATAATGCTACAAATTTCATAGGTGCAAGTAGAGAATTGCAACGCTTATATAATTTGATAAAAAAACCACCAGACACTCTTGCCAATTATTTGACTAATGAAGAAATTAATTGGAAATTTATTCCCCCTAGATCACCTAATTTTGGAGGGCTTTGGGAAGCAGGTGTCAAATCCTTTAAACATCATTTTAAAAGAACAGTAGGCGATGCACGTCTAACATTTGAACAATTTATTACAATTACAACTCAGATAGAAAGTATTTTGAATAGTCGTCCTCTTATACTCCCATGTCCTCTGATCCTAACGATTTTACCGTTCTCACCCCAGGACACTTTCTTATAGGGAGACCTCTTCAAAGTTTACCTGAGCCAGACTTGACAGATAAAGCAGACAATCGCTTATCTCAATGGCAAAGGTTAACAAAATTTGTTCAATTTATATGGCGTAAATGGAGGTTAGATTATCTTAATAATTTACAGGCCAGACATAAATGGCAATTCAAAAAGGGAAATGTAACTCCAAATTCAATGGTTATTTTAAAAGATGAAAATCTTCCACCATGTAAATGGACCATGGGAAGAATTCTAGAGATAATTAAAGGTTCAGATGGAAAAGTTAGAGTTGTTATTGTTAAAACTCCTCAAGGTATCTTTAAAAGAGGAATTTCAAAAATATGTTTATTACCAAGCCCTTAAATTAATATTTGTATTCATATATTTGTTATTTTGTTTAAGTGCAGTTTTCTTTCATATTGGTCATATTTTTTTATTTTTCATTATTTGTATTTTTATGTATGATTTATGTAACATTATTTGTTTTTGAAATGTTATTTCAACGTGGGCCGGGATGTTGGCGCTGCGATCGTCACCCTCACCGCACACCCACACTTGTACACTTCTCTTGCAAGGGAAACACTGCACAAAGCAGTCGCAATAAATGTTAATGTCTTAAAACTCGCATTTTTAATTAATTACAGTCCCAATTGCACTAATAATACGTAAATAGAAATTCTAACTTAAAATCACAATATTGACAATCTGTTAATTTCAGTTTACATTGAGTGTCATTTTCTAAAGTTACATTTTTCTACTTTTTTGTTACAATGGAAAAACATGGAATCTGCCAATAAAGGAAAAGGGTACTTATGTATTGGCATCACCGCAGCAAAATTTGCACCACAATATCAAAATAACAGATTCTTATGTGTCATATAAGGAAAAAAAATCAAATTTTGGTGAAAAAAGTACCACTTAGGCTGCAGTGACTCTAATACGTAAGTATCAGGAAAAGTAGTAACCTTTTTCAATGGAAGAAAATGTAGGTTTTTAGATTTTATTGCACCAATGCCAATGTTCAAAATAACTCGCCAAGTTGGATACACTGATTTCACATGTGTCGTACCCGTTCTTCGCAAGGGTTAAATTTTTAAAAATATCCAGCTTTTTTTTGCAAACATGATATATTTTAAAGAGAATTGAGCCATTACAGAGCAGTGTATCTAAAAGTTAGAAGTTATTTTTTTTATGAGTGTTCATATTGAAATTTTGCTTAACAGTTAAGAATGATTCCATATGAAGTATGTAATGTAAGAGAGAAAATTAACATGCTAAAAAGGTAAATAGGAATGAAAATATAAATACAAATTATAATGGAAAAGTGATAATAGTAGTATATTTCTGCTATGGGAACTATGAGTAAAATAACATGAAATATATAAATCAGAAGAAAAAAATTAATTATGATAAACCACTTCACTAAAATACTATCATAAATAAAATATTAGGAAGCCTTCAATTGGAAAAAAATTAAATTAGTACAAACTGAAATTTTAAAAAATATCTAAAATAGGCCTATATTATAATAAACTATTAAGTTAAATTCACACTGTCGCATTAAATTTCATGAGGAATGAATGTAATACTATCCAACATCTATATTAGACTTAATATAAAATTTAGATGTAATACAATAGAGAAACAATTAAATTAACAAGAACCAAAATAAAAAAACCCATCTAAAACAAATAAAAAGTGCTACATAAAAAAAAAAAAATTAGAACCTAATGAGAGAAATACTAAACCTTGATGATAAAAAATTAATTTTTAAACAATACTTTTTTGCAATATTTCGATTAAAAATATTTGTTATTCAGTCATAAAGAACAAACGAATGAGAAAATACAATAATAAATAATTAGTGATCATTGAAACATATCATATATGGACAGCATATGTATAAATTATATGATCTTCATAAAACTAAATAAGGAACATATCAGAAGAAAAATTAAACCTTGATGTCATGAGAAGTAAAATCGCATCAACATTGAATTTTAAAGAAATCCAAAGAGAAATATGAGAAAATCGTATCAAGCTGCATCTTTTTTGCACTAACACTTTTGGATCACAAATGGTATAAATAAATTTATATATTTAAAGATTGTCAGAAGCAAAATTAAGCCATGATATGCCATGTGACAAAAAATCTGATTAACATTAATCAGCATCAGAAGCGTTTTCCTGTAATGATGAAAACATGGTATTTGCTGATAAAGGGAAAAAAGCAATAATCTTTTTTTTCAACCAAAAAAAAAAAAAATGTCATAGAAATGTATACATATGTTACAAATATATACAATGCATATGTATAAAATCTTCAAAAATCTATATGAAGAACCGATTGTCAGAAGGAAAATTAAACCATAATGCAACACAACAACAAATTGCATTAACTCAGAATTTTGAAGTGCAAAAGAAAATTACTTTGTTATGCATTCAATCACATCAATAGTTTCCATGAAGATCTTCTTGATGAATAAAGTTAACCATCTTTCCATGAGATCAAAAAATGAGTACTTATCGGTTATAAAAACTATGAGGAGAAAAAATAAATTAAGCAGCATGTAGAACATATGCCAAAATCTATTTAATAACATGTTGGAAAATATGTCAGAAAATCTCATACGTAAATAAAAATTCATATTAGCTTTCGTGTTCTTACGTATTAGCATCACTACAACCAAACTGGCACTGAACAAATCCCAACAAAATGTGACTGATTTTTTTTATATAAAAACATGTACGAATCTTTGTTGCTTTAATATCAAGAAGCGATTAGGATTGCACCAAATTGGCTGTGATGATGCTTATATGTAAGTATCATAAATTCTAACTTAAATCATGTTATCGGCAATCTGATAATCCCAATTAGTTTCAATGGAGTGTCATTTTCTATGGTACTTACATATTATCGCAACCTATTGGCGACATTACATGAAATGAAGCATATGGTTGCCAATTTGGCGAGTTATTAAGTTAGCAATTCTTGCAACAATACGGTGGATAAACTTAACTTGATTAACTTGATTACAATCCATATCAGATTCCTATCATGGCACAGGTTTTCGGCGCCAAAGTTAAACTTAGAACCAAATGACATCACCTGAATATTAGTAATTAGTACACTTTAACGGTACATATTACCCCATTCCATCAGTATAGAATGATTATTTAGTCTGAAAAAGTTGTATAAAAAAAACATTTTTTTTAAAGAAATGAAAAAGATATAATACGTTGGAAATCAAATACAAAAATATCTACTGTTATCAAATTAGTGTTGCCAATCGGAAAAATAAAATTTAGAAAAACATTTTTTAGGACTATTTTTTTGAAAAACAAATGTAATTCCTCCACAAAGAGTTAAAAAAAATGAATAAATACAACTAAAATAAATATGTTTACAGTAAAATGTGCTAAAATCCCCTCCAAAACTGCTCAAAATATTAATTTTTGCAAAGTTAAGACTTGACATGGCTGATGACGTCATATCTCCATTTAGCTGAAAAATCGCATAAAAATTGAATTAAAAAAAAATCTAAAGCAAATTTCGAAAAAAACTCTTCGAGGTTAATAGCATAACGACCTATAGCTTCTACATACCAAGTTTCATACTCCTGGGTTGCTTAATTTGGTCGGAATAGGTGAAACACACACACACACACACAAACTCTTTCTTTTATATATTAGTATAGAGTATAGATTAGTGCTTTTCAAATTGATGCATATATATCTTCAATTTTTTTAAAAAGTTATTTTTTAAAAAAAATTAAAATAGCTGTTTCTCTCAAAATCAAAAATTTGCCTCGAAACTTCCAATATTTCGCATAGTAAATATCGAAACCTGTTTGAGCCTATATAGAATTCCTCTCAGGAACATAGTTGTTGTTGGCGTGTCCATGATGCGCTGATTAATAAAAAAAAATCTTTCGATCAATTCAAAGCTGTCGAAGACAGCTCTTCAGCACGATAGCTTCGGCAACCTCAACAGTTTTATCAAAGATCAAATCTTCTGGGTCTTCTGGGCTGGTCTTGAAAAGACTGCCTTGAATTGCTAGGCAGCTGAGGATATGTTGTGGAAACAGTTGAACATTAAAGCAGTTTGGGCAATGATTTGTGTAACTTCTTTGTTCGTCAATTGAGATATTCATTCAGGAACATTTAGAAGCTTATATGATTTGGAATTTACTTCCTCGTCTTTGGTTACAATTTGTTATTTAGCTTTATAATTTTTTTTATAAATACAAGGATCTCCAACACAATAGTAATCAATAGGAAAGAAAAATCCGGACTAGAGTTGAATTTGGTTTTGTGGGCAAATTTCCATTACCGCAAATTTCCAAATTACGTTAATCTTCAGCAAAAAATAGTTTTTGTAATGTTTTCAATAATCACCTGAGACATTCACTACTGAGTCGAATTTTTCACAGTATGCTAAACCTTTGAAAAAACTCTTACAGAGGTCCTACACGTCCATAGGAACCCATGTTAAATCGCGTACCTTCTTCAAAGAAACTACTTTCTCTCATGGATAAAATTTTTACCGTAGGTTATGTTTACTATAAATAACACTTTAACGAAGAGTTTTGGCTTTTTATTAAAAATTAAATTAATTACGATTTTTTGAAAAATTGTCCAATCCCCCCCCCCCTAAAAATTAGTTTAAAAAGATATCTAAAAACGTTTGCTAGATATATCTAATCTCCCCCATTAAAATGTGTAAACATTTAAAAAATTTTGCTTACTGAAAATTTGAGGATTATATGATAAGTAGCTTTGGAGTAAAAGGTACATTAAGAGAAAAATATTACATTTTGAGTAAACAGGCTTTAAAGTAAAAAATTGCAATTTTTTGAGCATTTACTTTTTTTAGTACTTTCCAGAAGCATTTGAAGCAGGTGTTTTTCACTCTCTGCTCATACAAAAGATTCTTCTAAATATTTCTTTTTTCCATTATTTTCATTAATATTCCTTTTTTGGGGATCTTAAGATGTTTTCGTTGGCTTACACGAATCCTACACGCATCTAACTTTTTGAAGCATGGCACACAGTTATATTTAAGTTCAATATCACAATGCTATAAAATCATTGATTTTGCTACATGACTCATTTTGAATTGTGCAATAGCCATATTTACCCCTAAATTTATAGTTTTTAATTCCCCAAATGTAGATCCAAATGTAGAATCACTGACCATAATGTGCTATTAACCGACTCATTTGGGGGTTCTGAGTCTTTCAATGTAAACATTTTCAAAACCAACTCATTGAATTCTTGAAACGTACACTGAATTTGTCAATGAATACTGATTCTAGAAAAGGAGCAACAATATAAAGAACCACGATTGATGCAGTTTCTCCCGTTTTCTTGATTGACTACAATCGAGGATTTTCATATCCTACTTCAGTTACCACACACCTATGATGATACCAGAAAACTGAATGAAAAGGTTATTTTCATACAATGAGTGAAGTTTGAATTTTATTTGATTAAAGTAAGTTCTCCCAGCATTTTAATATAATTAGATCTATTCCTGCATTTACGGCCAATGTCGTCAAAGAAGTTTCACTTCTATTGCGAAGCTTTCCTTGTTGCTTTTTTTGTTATTAATAAAGAATAAAGAAAAATCTAATAATGCGCAGATTTCCCTGTAGTTTGGCGAGAAATAGTTTGAATGCTTAAATATTTTAATGTATGTTTTCTTTCAAAAGCATTATTAATAGTTACAACTAAAAATACTAACACTTGTGTGGCAATGTATAACCTAAAAAAATGGAGTAGAACCGTACTACAATTCGAAGAAATATTACTGATTTACGTAATAATCGATAATTTTTCTTCGCTGAAAAAGCTAACTTTTTTTAAAAATATGAACATGAACGGCCATCTGACATTTATATTCATTTTATTGATAAGGATGAAAACAACTTTTTTTGTTGGGAAATTTTATTATTCACAAGAGTTCTGAGAAAAAAATTGTTTACTTTGTCATTTCTTTTAAAAAAAATTAGCTACTTAAGAGCATTAATTTGTTCCTATATTGCTGGGTTTTTTTGTGTGTTTTTTCACTAGTACTATAGAATCAAATAATTTTGTGTAAATGAAGGTCGGCCCTCCAAGCAATATCTTCCATCGAAGCACCTTTGTCAGAGGACATTCTTAAATGTCAACCGTTAATTGGTGATTTACTTCAATGCCATATAGACATTGCCATGCAATGGTTTCCGGCGCTCTTTGGCATTGATGGGAATGAAAATGCCGATTGCTTGGCGAAGAAGGGGACAAAAATCTTTTAAACCTCTAACAATACAGTTCCTTTTTATAGTGCCAAAATAATTATAATTATAACTACAAAGAGCACTTCTAGTCTAAATTCAACCAAAAGAATAAACAAAAATTGCGGTTTATCAAACTCCTTCATATTCCAAAATGGCCACGAGATAGAGCAGTGGCCGATTTTCGAATCTTCACTGTCCATGTGACTGCCTGTCCAAGCATTTAAATATGATAGGCATTTCCCAGAGTCAATTTTGTAAACTGTGCGACTCCAATGAAGAAATGTACGCCATTCATTTGGCACGCTGCCGTGCACTCAGCTCTGGATCCATGTGGAGCAGACATTGGGAGGCCAGACACAAAATGTGAGATTTATAGACTATACTGTGAACTTGTGTTTCTTTCCTTATTTTTTCTTTTATTATTTTTTGTGTTGTCCTTTGTTTTTTGTCAATATTCTCTGTTTCTCATTTTGTTTGCAGTTGTCTTATAATCCGCTATTAGAAATAAAAAAAAAAAAAAAAAAAACCTTAGAATCACACAAATTGGATTTTAAAGTGACTACTTCAAACCATTTGCTTCAAAACCTTACACTTCTGTCTTGACTTTCCTCCTATTGACATTTGTTGATAAAATAAAAAATATTAGTCTCCAAAAAAGTATTTAAAAGAAGTTTTGTAAAACTATTTCCTTTTTAAAAATTGACGCGACTATCTTCATTTTTCAGAAAACCATATATGCTCTCATGCATTTATCTCAAAACTTAATAAGACATGAAAAAAAGCGAAGCAGTTACATTTATATATTTCTGCCTGTTTTTATTCCATTATCTAAGAAGTTCAAAAATCGCGTTGCTCAATTTTTAAAAAAAATATACACTGGTGTCCAAAAGTTAAGTATAATTGATAATTATGTGAATAAAGAAGTAACTGTAAATCAGAATGGTGGGAAACGTGATTTGCGAGTGTAAAATGGTTATAAAATAAGGACGGAAATCAAAAGAATGATAATAATTAATTTTATTATCCAAAGTAGCAGTTTGAAAGAAAACTGAGCATAGCAAGAAAGAAACTTGCTATGCTAAACTTTAAAGAAAAAAATGAAAGAAAACATTAAATAAAATACTGATGCTGCAGTTTAATAAGGCGTGTGGTCACCTCTCTGACAACCAGACACGCTGCACTTCGATTTACCATACTTGCTAGGAGATGATGATTGAGTTGTGGGCTCAAACGGTACCAAGCTTCTTGGAGAGCTCTCTTCAGTTCTGTAACGGAACTTGGTGGGTGCAAAAGAGCTGCAATTTTCTCCCAAGCATATCCCATACATGCTCGATAGGATTTAAATCAGGGTAGTTCGCAGGCCACAACATGCGCTGGATGTTTTCCGTTTCAAGGAAGTCATCAATCGGCACCGGTCGGTGACATGGCGCCTTATCATCCGTGAATATGAAGTCATGACCGACAGTACCTCGAAACAAGTGAACATAAGGCTCAAGAACTTCGCCTCTGAACCTTTGAGCAGTCACAGACCCCGTGTCAAAGAAATGGAGGTCTGTGCGGCCGTCCATCATGATGCCTGCCCATACCATTACTCCCCTTGATGGAAAACGATTTCTTTCCGTTATGTTTCGTGATTCAAAACGTGTTCCACATTCTCTCCATATCGTTACCCGCCGAGAATCACTATTCAGACTAAACCGGAACTCGTCACTGAATATCACATTGGACCACTCTCCCATACTCCAATGTTGATGTTTCAAATTCCAGTTCAAACGAGCGCGTTTATGAGGAGACGTGAGGGGAATGTAAACTGCTGGTCTTCTGGCATACAGGCCAGCATGATTGAGTCTCCTGTAAACAGTTTGTCTCGAAATTCCGATTCCTGTGGCGACTGTGAGCGCCGAGCCCAGTACTCTGGAAGTACTGCCCCTCTGACGTCGTGCACTTATTACCAGATATCGGTCTTGGCGAGGGGCTGTGACTCTTGGTCAACCTGATACTGGTTATCGGGTAGCATCTCCCGTTCTTTGAAACCACTTCTGCCACAGTCTTGAGATAACAGACTGGTCCATATACAGAATTCGAGACACTTCGGTTTGTGATCGTGAGGATTCCAGCATTCCAATGATTCTTCCTTTCGTAAATATGTCCAATTGGCGTATTTGTGCCATCATTCACCTTGTTTGCTGGTTAACAGCGTTCTTTCACACAGCAGTTGCACAAAACTTGTCTGAACTGCCTATGATGCGTGAATCGGTTTCTCCGCTTTCTGACATGCACCGGTGTTTCGCGCAGGACGTAGTCGACTGAAAAGTTTTGCATAAGCCCAATGTTTCTTCTTCACCCAATTAATATCCGCAAGAAATTTGGAATAATTTTACGAATATTTACTCCATGTTTTCCGCCTTTTACGATTTATGCTTAACTTTTGGACACACACACACACATACATATATATATATTACAAATATTTAATTAAATACATTAAGTTTATGTTTTTATTTTATGAAGAATTCGCCTTTATTATAAAAAATATAATACCTTTTTTTATGAAACACATTTGTTATTTTTTACTATATCTTACAATTGCTTATGAAAGAAATGTGGATGCAATAACATATTAAAGAACCTCTTTAAATATAGTTTAAAAAATACGACCGTGGAGAGCAATTTCATTTGATATTTTAATAAAATTTATTTCTAATAAGCATAATTTCCGTAATCTAAGATGGGTATTAATTAAAAAAAAAACTCCGTATAAGATATTACTTTTTTTTTTGAAGGACATGATATAAAATTTATTTCATAAAAATGAAACATAAATGTTATTATGATTAACCAAATAATTAGAAATCAAATAGAAATTATAATAAAAAATACATTGGATTATTACGCGCACCATTATAATTTAAAATAATAATAAAGTAGCAATATGTTTCTCATAAATTCTTAAAATTGGTGACGGTTTATCCTAAATTTTAAGCATATTAGGGTTTTGTGCATAAAATATTCTCTGCTAAAGTTGTATGTAGGTATTAAAGATCCATAGAGGGCCAGTTTGGTTAGGGTGCTATCAAAAAAATTAAATTACCAGTCTAATTGCGCCTCCTCAGAAGGCAGGTGCTTCCCTCTGGGGGTAAAACTCGGTGTCAAATTATATTGCGGCAATTGGTATCTACCTATATGATACCGCATTTAAGAGTAATGCAGGATCTCGGGGAATGTACAAGGTCTGCAATGGTAAAAATACCAATCCGCAGGCCAATTTGAAAAAAAAAAAAAGAAAGTTATTACACGCATACAAATATCAAAAAAAGGACATAATTCCCAACTTTTTACTAAAGTTTCCATTTTTAAAGTATATAAATTTACTTAACTGTGAAGTTTTTATTATTAGTAAATTCTCAGAATAGGTCTATTTCCTCATTTTTTATTGCTGTACTATTCTTTTGATTAAACACGTTGAAAGATACTATTTTAATCTTAAAAATGAGTAAAATCATCAACCACTGAATTCATAGAATGTATTGCATAAAATACTTAAACTGTTATTAGACTTTAAGCTGATTATGTATTCCACAAATTTAAGACTGTCCACAATGTATCATCAGGCAATAAAGTATTATACAGGATTTTAAAATGTTTCCTGTTTCACATAACATCGCAGCAATTTTCTAAAGGATCTGAGTCTCAAAAGCATTCCTTCCCTGTGTAAGATGTGGCCGCGGTAGCCAAGTGGTCTAGGCATCGGATCGTGGCTAGCGTGTCATGAGTTCGATCCCAGTACCACTAAATACCCGCTGTGTAGGGTAGCGATGCACGTAAAATCTTTCGAGAGCTCAAACGTTCTCCCGTTGGTGTGGTGTGGTAGTTAGGAGAAGGGATGCCAGCTCAGGTGTCGTCCGCGTCACTTGACCATGGTTCAAAATTACGCGGACCGTCCCCTAAAGCCCTCGTGTAGCTGAACAGTGGGGCGTTAACATTCACTCACTCACCCTACGTAAGATATCCGACTACCCTAAAATTGTGAGTTTTGCCAAAAATTAACAATTTTTTGCGATATTTTTTATAGGCCCTCTTATTAGTGATAAAGGATTTGCTTATTTATTCCTTTTATTCCCCTCCCCAATACATCACAAACCCCTCTACGTAGAAAATGGTGTTATTGGGGAGCGAATCGCGTAGCTTTAATTTGGCAGCTAAGGGATTAATTATAAGTCGTACCAATTATTAAGATAAAAATTAATTTTTATATATAATTTTATATATGACAAGTCCAATGGGGTCACTAGTAATTATTAAATTTGTTCTTAACTTAGTATTGTGTGTGTGTGTTAAGTTAATTATAAAATACATTGTGCAGGATTAATGCATTTATAAGTATACTAGATGGTACCCACCCGCTTCGCTGTGTATATATTTCAAGATGTTATATATATATATATATATAATAAGACGATATTGATAGGACGATGTTGTAGTGGACATTCGTTGGAATGGATTCTTTAAACTGAAATTGAAGAGTCATTATTGAGGTTAATTAAATCGGTTTATTATACATCTTGAAAATATTTAAGCAAGACAAGGACGACACATAGATGTACGCGTAATCACAACTAGACACACAATACACAAACACTAGCTGCAGCAGACTACATGATGACAAGAAGCGAAAAAGGCGGCGTAACCGTGTGATCTGAGTTTTTATATTGGTGGTGAAGGTCGTACGACTCTTTAGTAACAGAAGTCGTGATTGGATGTAAATGCGCTCGAGCAATTAGATTAAGATTATGGGCGCGAGCAATTAGATTACGATTCGAAAGAACAAGGAAATGATTTAACGGGGTACAGTTAAAGAGAGTTAGAAGAAGTCATTACATATATATAAATTGTTGATATCTCTCTAAGTCCGATTAGAATTCGATTAACAATTCGATTGTATTAAATAATATACTTGCCGTCTCTACATAAAAAAAAAAAGGTAGAACTTATCTAATTTGTATTTTCTAAAAATCTCTAAAATTGAAGTATAGAATTATGTTTGCACTTTCGTTACCCTATAACCAAGTGGATTCCCGCTAAACCAATTTTCGGTGGATCTCTACTCTGGAAAATGAACATGCAAGCCAAATTTCAAGTCTAATTCTAACAGAAAAAAAAAACGAAATCCTTACTATCAATACGCCCGGAATCCCATTGAGAGTCGTTGTCCAAAATAACCGTTCTTGGCGGATTTCAGTTAAACAAAAGAAAAACGCAAACCAAATTCCATCATTACAGTCCTTGTAGTTAAAAAAAAGGATTTTTTTGTCAATACGCCCCAGTAAACCCTTGATTTCCTTCAAATTCCTAATCTACGAAAGGAATCTGCTTACCAAATTTCAAGACTGTACGTCTGATAATTTAAAAATGGGAATAGTTATCTATAACGCCCCTTGAGCCCCCGCAATGCGCCTTGGGGATCTGTTTGTAGAGGAACTGTACTCTATGAAAGGAATCTGCTTTCCAAATTTGAAGAGTGTGTGTCTAATAAATTAAAAATGGAAAAAAATTATCTATAAAGCCCCTTGAGTCCCCGCAACGCCATCTAGGGGTCAATTTTCACAAAACATGGATCTTTAATCCATGGCTTCTCATATCATATCTCAAGGCTTCTTATCATATCTCAAGGCATTAATCAAAGGCTTCTGATTATCAAATTTCAAGACTATATGACCAGTAGTTTAAAAATGAAAATCACTATCTATAACGCTCCTCAAGCCTTGCAACGCCACTTGGGTTTCGATTTTCACAAAACCCATTTTTGTAGCGTATGTAGCCCTTATGAGAGGAATCCGCTTACCAATTTTCAAGCAGGTAAATCAAGTAGTTTAAAAACGAAAATATTTCTCTATTACGCCCCTTAATCCCCGCAACGCCACTTGGAGGGGCTATTTTCCCCAAACCCATTTTGTAACGGATATTTACTCTATGAAAGAAACATGCCTACCAATTTTCAAGCAGGTAGGTCAAGTAGTTTAAAAACGAAAATATTTATCTATTACTCCCCTTAATCCCCACAACGCCACTTGGGGGGGGCTATTTTCCCAAAACCCATCTTGTTGCTGATATCTACTCTATGAAAGAAACTTGCCTAGCAACTTTCAAGCAGGTAGGTCAAGTAGTTTAAAAATGAAAATATTTATATATTACGCCCCTTAATCACCGCAACGCCACTTGGGGGGGGCTATTTTCCCAAAACCCATTTTGTAGCCGATACCTACTCTACGAAAGGGATCTATTTGTCAAATATAAAGACTGTGCGTCTCATAGCTTAAAAATGGAAATAATTATCTATAACCGCCCCTAAGCCCCCGCAACGCCACTTGGGGGTCGATTTCCAGCAAACTCATTTTGTAGCGGATCTCTACTCTATGAAAGGAATCTACTTACCGAATTTCAAGATTGTATGTCGAGTAGTTTAAAAATGGAAACAATTATTTATAACGCCCCTTGTGATTCGAATTTCGCAAAAAATCCGTTCTTCGCTGATCTCTACTCCGTGAAAGGAACATGTCTACCAAATTTCAAGTCTGTAGGTTGAATAGTTCCGGAGATATCGCGATTAGTCAGTCAGTCAGTCAGTGAGTCGCTTTTCTCCATTATATATATATAGATTATATCAGTGTATGTTTATTTTACGTAAGAAATATTTTTTGTTTACTTTCCATAAATTAATAATTTCTTAAATAATCTTTTATTTTCGACTTTTCAATATGCTCGCGTGCTCCCTCGTAGAGTTATCACGCCCCCCTTGAAGTGGGGCTCGCCCCACAATTTGAAAAACGTTGCTGTAGTGGTTGAAAATAACATCCTTCCATTAATATGGTCCATTTAAAATTTTCGCTTGATTTTTAAATCAAAATAACTTTAACAAATAACTTTTTCTTGAATAAAGAGACTTCATTAATTCCGCACAATGTTTTCAATTGGCTTAGAAAAATTCCAAGATGTGCCTACGTGCTTCATCTTCTGTTCAACCAATCAAAAGCATTATCATACTCAGCTTAAACTAAACTAAAATATTCAGAGGCGCAAGAGAAATACTGTGAATATCCTCTTTCACACAAGTTACGTCTTTCTTTAGATAAAGTGAAAGATTACCCAGCTGAAATACTTCAAAGAATTTCCGGTAACAAAGACCCAAGTGAAACTTCTAACGTCAATAAATATTGTGAAGGAAGGCGAAAAAAGAATATATCGGATACTTCTTAATGAAACGTGAAAGGTGTTTAGTAAAGAAACAAAATAGGATCTCTCGGAACTAATTTCGTGTGCTTTGTCAATTAGTTTTGTATCCTTGATGCGGACTAAGTATCTAAATATCAACGCAAGGGGTTTAATAACAAAAGCAAGAGCAAATTAAGGGAGGTATACTATTAATCCTATCAATGCTTAGGTTATAGAATACACATGCCACCATAAATACCTTCGCGATAATTTTCTTGATTCTTTTGTGATTGAGTAAAGATGCCGGGCCCTTTTGGAAGATTAATTAGATTATATTTATGACATGTTTATTAAATATGAAGATTTCTTTTAGAACTTGTAATGTATAATTTTATTTTTACGTTGCGAACTAGCAATATTGTTAAAAAATATACCGTTACTCAGCCTTATAAGAAACATTTATTTCCCAGATTATTTTATTGTTAGTAAAAAAGAAATAGTTACTGATTTACCCCTTCATTAATTTAAGTCAAATTCATTCAATGTTTCAAAAACGCTTTTAATGATTACTCGTTAGTAGTATAAGACATATGTTATAATCTACGTATTTTGAGAAGGGTGTTCAAACAGTTCTATCACAATATTCTTAATTAAATCATTTATACACAACTGAGAAATACTCGTAAAAGTTTAAAATTTTACCTTATTTATTGATAAAGGAAGGTTTGTATTTTATACATCAGATATACTAAAAATAATGGAGACTAAAATATCTGAAGTCAACTCAATAAGTATAACTTTTTTAAATCAAACTCAGGCATATACAGGGAAAATCGATTAACACGAAACTAAGGGCTCTGAAATATTTTTTCGTGTTAAAGGATGTTGAAAAAAAAAACATATATTCAACAGAATTATTAGGGTACATTTTATTTACATAGATATGTATATATGCGCATATTTAATAGAAATCTATGAAACAAAAAAATTTACAAGAACTTGCAGAAACAGAGAAGAAGCAAGAATTTACAGAAACTTACAAGGTATCCGACTGGTTGCGACAACTTTTTTTTTTAAAAAAGGAGATATGGGGATTTTTTTGTTGTTGTTATTTTTAGATTTGTTTAGTGCATTTTAATAAAAATGTGCTAAAATTAAGAAGAGAAAAAGAAATTATTATTGCTAAAATAGGAGAAAATACGTAAAAATTGACAAAAAATAGCATAAACGCGGCCCATTTTGCACTAAAGGTTTATGAACAAATTTTCAATTTTTTTCAATCTAATGTATTGCTGTCGGATACCTTAAGACGCTTCATCTTCATTTTAAATGAAAAAGCTATTTACTTTCCACCTAAGCCTTTTGTCAGTGTGCTCGTGAAAAAAATTTTTCTAAAATAGAAAGGGAACTAATAACTCATTGATTTACTCGTCACTGAATTCCAAAGTCAAATGATGAGAGATATGATTTGTGGGGAGTTTGTAGGGATGGAGGGTAAAAATAGCTTAAATAAACAAAATGGGCTCGTGTCACTAGCCATTCCGAGGATATTTCAAAGCCAAGAGATATATTCCTTTCTACGAAACATGTGAAACCACTTTCTTTTCATCTTCACACCCCCTCTTAAATCTCGCCTGCGCAGTTGGTGCTTTTAGTATTTTGTTCATTTCCGAAAGGGAAATCTTTTCGTGTCAAGGGATTTTCGTTTCTTTCTAAAAGAAAAAAAAATACATGAAAGTTTGCTGTAAAGTAGTTTGCTGGGACCGTTGTATTACTTTGAGTTAACCGATATTTCACCTTAAGCATTTTTGCGTTGAACGTTTTTTACTGTAATTCGTCTGGAATATGTATCTGGTAAGTATATAAAGTAGACTCTCGATAATTCAAACCTTCGATAATACGAACCTCTCGATAATTTGAAGTATAGGCCCAGTCCTTAGGAAAACTCTTGATATTTCGAACTAAAACAATACGTTTGGGTATACTCAATAATTCAAAGTAAAATCTGTGGCTGGCCAGACTACAACACGCGATAATTCGAAGTTATCTTATAAAACGCTCGACAATTCGAACACTCACTATCATGTATCACTATAAAAAGGATGGAGCTTACAAGTTTTGTGTTGCATTATCTGCGTGTCTACCCTGTAACGTAGCCCCTTTAATGACCATCTGTCTTCTACTCCTTCTCAGTGTTTTCCGGTTCATCAAGTGAAAATACGCTTTGATTGCTTTCCTTCTTCAAGTGGACTAGACCAACCGCACCCGTTGTCAGCCTTCCATATGTTTCGTTCAACACGTGGCCTTGCTACACATGTGTTTAGAAAGGATGGTCCGCTGCTGTGAAGAAGAGATGCATAGCATCATGTATGAATGTAATTTTTTATATAATGCAGGACTCTTAACTTCTGTATAATATTTATATTATAAAAAACGTACTTTTTAAAGAATACTTTAAAATAATTTGACACATTTGTACAATTATTGTTTTATTACATAGTTTCAAATTAAAATGTGTTAGAAAAAAATTATCTTCGTGTATTTTGGGAGTTTTTTTCTACCCTTCTTGATAATTCGAACTCTTGATAATTCGAAGTTTTTCAGTGGTCCCTCCAACTTCGAATTATTGAGAGTCAACTGTAGTTGTTTAATATTGATACTGGTATCCCTAGATTAGGGCTCTAAACCTGAGAACGATTTTATGTAATGTAACATAAATCTGAATATCTCAACAGAAATGTGACGAAATATTTATTTTGTAAGTAAAGATTTTCTCTGTCTGTTTCTTTACAATGCTATATTTCGTATACATTACATATCCTTCATAATAAAGGAAGTGGATATCTCTAGGAAATTCAGATACACGGAATAAAGCATATTTAAACAGCTTGATATAATTATTCAAGAATCGTCGTGCATGGGTATATAAAAACACAGAGAGAATAATAGAATTATTCTTTTCAGCTCATTGTGTTTTCGTGCGTGAACGTTGTTATATGAGTGAGTCCGATACGATTACTTAGCCGTGTTTATGGTTTTTCATGCTTTGGTTGCCCAGTTATTAATTAAATTAGAAAGTGTTTGAAGTTCTCATTTGTTTTGTAGTAAGTAAGCATGTCTTCATTTTCATAATGATTCGCTTTCATATACAGTTGATCTTTTGAAAAACATGACACAAAATTACTTTCTATGAAAAAAAAAAAGCTTTACTTGGGAAGAAAACATTCTCTCTTAACAGATGAGTTTCTTCCCGCCATGCATGTTGCAACTACTAGTATAGCTACTTAAAATGGAAAAAAAAAATTCTACAGCCCAAAAGTGACGCTACTGACAAAAGTCCTTCCAAAAAACCCTGAAAGAAGAAAAATTAAAAATTGTCAACTTCATCGAAAATAAAGAATTGAATCAATGCATTTTTAAAACGTTTTCTCAAGAAATAGGCGAAGAACACAAAGCACTATTATAAAGGCAATGGTCTTCAAGAGAAAAAGTCTTGAAGCACCTGTCTGAATTCAGGTCAAACTTCTTCCTTTTTATTCTGTAAAAAGAAAAAAAATTTTGTGACGGATGTATACCCGTCCTTCCATTAACCCTCTTGGGAAATCTTTGGGCTATGAATATCAACAACCTTTTCTGAAGAAGAAATAGTGATATGCAATTAGGTCTATTATGTATAATATAGGTTTGCTTGCTAGTAAGAGAGATAGATAGATATAGGAGAATTGATGTTTAATTGAAGTGCTAGGAGATTGAAATATTAAGAAGTAGAAAATAGGAAGAATATCTACAGTTCAGGTATTAGTCATATTGATAGCGCGTTTTGGGTTTTAACTTGTTAAAGAGATTTAAGTGACAATTAGTCACTTAGTTACAGAGTAAATCATTTATTAAAGTAGAAAATTGATTCATAAAAAGTGGATCAATTGATTAGAAGTATTCTCCTAACTCGCGACTTTCGTTGCAAAACACCTGTTCTTTTCTAGGAAAAATCTCAACCTAATTGGTTATTTAAATTTTGAATGTGTTAATCAGTGTGCTAAATAAATAATTAAAAAGTATCATGTCGAGTGGTCCTTCCCTTCCTCCCACACCTTTAGCCGGGTCCGAGAGTAGACAAGGGGGGTTACAATCTTTTTAGATTATTTTAAAAGAAAGGATTTTATCTAGGAGTTAGTTGACCAAGAAAAAATATTTTTTGCAATGATGCAAAAAATCGAGAGCGTCTATGTTGTATGATTATGCGGCATGTTAAAGATCCCTAGAGTACCTGTTTGGCTACGATTCTTTCAGAAAATTTAAATTGCTAATACAGTTCGGCAAATTTAAGTTCCAGATTCAAGCCAAAACTTAGATGCTTCCCTCCAGGGAGGGAACTGGCCGTCAAAATTATATTGTGGCAATTGATATCAGCCTATATGGGGCCACACTTAAAGATGATTCCCACTCCTGTTGAATGACTAGGTCTGCTATGGTAATTACCAATCCATAGCCCCATTAGGAAAACATAAGTCATCATTATGAATGTATACGGAAAATAACCAGTGAATCATAATCTAAAGGTACTCAACTATGTGTTCATAAACCTTGTTGAATAAAATTTTAGAAAATACAAATGATGCATCTTGAATACTAAAATAATTTTTAACAAAACATTTTTAATTAATTAAAATACATATTTTTAGTACATATTTTTAGTTAATTAAAAATATGTACTAAATGAAGATACGGATATGAGAAAGTTATTCCAAATCATGAATGGATAAATACTACAGAAATGATTCATACATGCTTGCATCAACATGTAGTTACGGTTAGTGAGTATTCTCATTATCATAATAACACAATAAATAGAAATAAAATTAGTTTCAGTAAGATGACTGTTTCGCTTAGTGATTATAATTCACATATCGCCATAAAAATATAGAATCGCCATACTGAAATATTGTAAATTCCTCGCGAAATTATCACAAACAAGAAAAAAAAGCGGTGGCTGATACTATCGTTAAACTTTTAATCGATGCTCTGGAAAAGTTACTTTATAAAGATTAAACCCAAAACTTAAAAAAAAAACTCCAACATTTATATATATTGCAGAAATTTTAAAAGGATTTTTTTCTTAATTACATAAAATTGGACCCACGGACTCCCAATTATTTTCTTTGCGATATAAACTGCATTGAAAGGAAAAATGAACTCATTGACCGCAAGAAAAATATTTAAATAAAATATAATATTTTATTTTTATATTTGATGAGAGTCATCCAAAAAATAAGACCGTTTAGTTGTACAGAATGGAAAGCACAAAATTATATGAAAAAAAAACCCAGCTCTGTTATTTAAATAAAGCTTTTTCTCCTTCTCTACATAACGCCTTCCTACATTTATCATTTATCATATTTGTTCGTGAAGCTCAGAATTTCAGAATTCGAGGCTATATTTATGCCCACTCTCTCACAGCTACTGAAACTCAAGAATATCTAGATTAATTCAAATGGGGAATTTTTGATCCTCCTCCCTATAGTCAGGATCTAGCTCCTAGCGAGTATCATCTTTCCCCTAAGCTTAATGAGTTTCTGGGCAGTAAACGTTTTGAAAGTGATGAAGAGTTGGATAATGCAGTGACCATCCAGCTTCATGCTCTGTTGGTAGAAGGGTATAACAGGGGAACTTTGATGCTCTTAAATAGATATGACAACTGTTTAAATGTAGGAGGGAGTTATGTAGAGAAATGATGTGCGAAATCTTGAGGTATGTAAACATAATTTTTTAAAATAAATATTGTGTTTTTAATGTTGCACAATTAAATGGTTTTCATTTTCTGGATAACACTCGTTGGTGATTTCACGCGTTTAATGCAAAAAGCTTATCCTCGCATTTTACTCAGAGAGCTTTGGAATTTTTATTCTATTTTCAACGACATATATTTGAAAATCTGGATTTTTAACATCGGTAACAATTGGAACAAAAAACAGCTATATATCATACGTAACATGTATATTCCATCTTTAAGCAATGAGCTTAAATACACAGAGCTGAGGATAATAGTACAAGCAGTAACCTTATTTTATTTACCCCAATGGTGAATTTGAATCCTATACAATTCCCATGGGTAAAACTTCCTCACACTTTGTGTGCAAGTTTATGGCAAGGATCTTTGGATATCTACTACAACGTGGCAATTCTGAGTTCAAGTGGCATTCTATTGTTCTCGGACTCTAGATCTGTGCTTCAACTGATCCTGAGGGGCAACGTCAACTGACCCAGGATATAATTATATTTATAAACAGAGTAGTTGTAGCCCAAAGAACTTGCATTTTGCAATGGATTCTGACCCACGTAGATATACAGAGTGCGGCAAAAAAAACCTGGACAAACAATTTTTTAAACACTTTTATAAAAAATTAAGAAATTAACAAAATATAACAAATAATAATAAGAGTACACTCGTACTAATAAATAAATTTAATTGGTTTCAAAGTGACCACCGTTTGCAGAAATGCAGAGGCGCAAACGCTTGCAGAAATTTTCAACAATGAGCCTCGAAGCTTTTACCTTAATCTATCCCATTCCCTCAGAAACAATTGCTTTTGAGAGTCCTAAGTTTTGTATGGTTTAGTGCAGTCTCTGGACTCAAAAATGGACCATACACTGTAATCCATGAGATTGAGATCCGGCGAGTAGGGTAGCTATTCTTCACATGATATCATGTCTGGAAAATTTGCCTTGCACCACTCTTGTGTCTTTTTGACCTTGTCAGCTGGTGCAGAGTCTTGTTGAAACGTCCACTTTGCATTTCTGAAATGCTTTTGGACCCACGTAAGTACAACAGCTTCAAGAATGTCCCTCTGGTACACTTTTTGATTGATTTTAACGCCCTCTTCCACAAAAATCAAAGGGGTTTTACCACTTGCGCAAATTCCGCCCCAGACCATGATAGACTTTGGACATTGGCGATATTCAACAATTGTCGAATGCTTGGAGCGTCCACAGACCAGATTTAGAGAGTTATGAACTTGTTGAACCGCAAAGAGCTTCTCATCAGTGAAAATGAATCTCTCCCATCGCTGACTTGTTCCCATCGCTGACTCCCATCGTCTCAAAAGATTTCGGCATCTTTGGAGCTGTACGAGTTTGTTTCTTTCATCTCAAGGAGCTGAAATTTTCGTAACTTGTAAGGCTTCAATCCAAGCTCCGTTTTTGCAATTCATCTCACCGATCTGACACATATTCTCATGTCATGAGCGATTTTCTCATGGAAACCATCGGATTCCTCAGGACGCGCTTTTCGATCGCCTTACGATTCATCGAAGTGTTTATAGTGGGTTTTCGCCCACTTCCTGGACGTCGACCATTATTGCCAAGCTCTTTGAAACAGCAAATTGCATCAAACACTGTTTGCCGAGGTACAATAAGCAAATGCACGACTTCACACTTTCGTTTTCTTTGCTGAAACAACTCTAAAATAGCAGACCTTTTGCTCGACATTATCAAAAACACATAAATAATAGTACAAACTAAGAAATGTATTAAAAATATTTTATTATTAAAGGGGTGGATAAAGAAACATGCAAATATCAATTAAAAGGAAATTTGTTAATTATTCTAGGAGGCAAGAAATTTGTCCGAGTTTTTTTTTGCCGCACCCTGTATACAGCATTGATCAGGTTGATAACTGTACCAAAAAGGCCCAAAATTCCTTTCAAATTTCCAATAGCCTTACAGATGATGCAATAGCCAGACGTAAACTCACCTCTCAACCAATTAGGAAGCCCTTCATTCAAGAACTTAAATGTGACCTCGTAATTTCAACTACCATAGCCAGACTACGTACAAGACACTTTAAAGGGATGAAAATAGCTCTGACGGCCAAAGAAGTTGCAATACTTTTTCTCACTATCCGGACATTCAACTTTCTCATAATCATATTTTTAATTATCCTTCTATATTGTCTAAGCTCCACAACATAGAACTAGGAACCCTAAGAAACATCAACTGCTTTATTCGTCAAAGGTCGTCGATATATCAAGCTCCGGTTTGAATGCCATTTGATTTCTCAATACTGCTTGGACAAGACAACGACCGTGACATCAATAACCTTCATATTACCATGTACATTCCAAATTAAATGCATACATTTGTAATTGATTAGATGTTCTTATATTTACTTCAATAGAATTTATCTCTTGTATTTTATTTTTTTGTGTGCCTAAAAATATTATTTTGAGAAAGAATCTGGTAAAAAGAAACAAATATGACTAAAATATCTGGCTCTTAAGCAATATATCTGTTTTTGATGACAAACAAATAATATGTAACATCTGTCAGATGCATAAAGACAACATTTACCATTAAGTTTTTGTCCTCTCAGTTTCCATACCACACGCCATGCTATAAGAGAATATTAACGCTCATAATAGTTTTTACCATAATAATATGTGTAAAAATAGAACTGGACGAACGATTTGAAAAAACTCCGTTATCGAATATAAGGTTTCAAAGCTTAGAAATGTCTCTTTTAAAGTTTATTTTTATACTTTTATTTTACAATGGGTTTCCTCCCATTGTGATATCTACCGAAAGAAACGGGAGAGCTGATTTTCCTGCTAAAAAGGCGCTGATGTTTTTCAGCGTTTTCAGAGAGGAATCCCGTACTCTTCTATAAGCAGAATTATTAAAAATAGAATGAAAATGATCTATGAAACTTATTTAAATTAGCAAATTTCTGATAAGTCTTGTAGGAAGGCGCTAAATGAGTTCCCAGATCACCCAATACGGCGTGCGATTGCTGCCTTCATGCTGGAAACCGGGCATGACTGTCTTATGGGTCACCTACACAGACTAAAGAACCTACATAAACTTACCTCTCTAAACTATGTTTTGTGTAGGGAGAATTCCCTAATAAAGGCTGAGAACATGAAGATTTGCCCTGCTGTCTCTGATAACATCTACAATGGATACTGAAGGGACAGAGAGCAGTTACAGGCTTTGCAATCTGATTGACGTTCCCGTGATGCTAATGTTTTTCTCTGATTCTTTGTTTTATTAATCCTAATTCAGTGCTTCGCAAACTTTCAATATTCGGGACCCAATGTTCAATTATAATATTCATCGCGCTACCTTCCATACAATAGCAATGTATTTAATTCAACAATACTTTTCTTTGACGCTAAAGCTACAATACGACTTTAACTTCTTAAGTGACACAGGCGTATATATAAACGTCTCGCTCAGCCAAAACATTAATTTTCTGGAAGTATACATACGCCTTTCCGAAGTACGATCTTTTCTGTGCAATCCTATCCCTAAAATTATTCCAAAGGCTTTGGAATACAATAAAAGGACCTTGACAGCGTGTGTTTGCGAAGGAATTACTTATTTCAGAGAGGAGATTTGTTCCACCCCCTCCAAAAAAGTATCATATTCACGCTTCTACGAGGAAAATGGTGGCTTTGGGGAGTGAATCGCGAACTTTTAATCGGCAGTTAAGGGATTAGTTATAAATGTACAAATTATCAAGATAAGTGTTAATACAAGCCCATGGGGTCACTGGTAATTATCAAACTTGTTCTTAACTTAGTATTGTTAAACTAATTATAAAATACATTGTACAGTAATGATACATTTATAATTGTAAATGTATATTTTATTTTTATTATGTCAGAATGTATTTTGTTTGTACACTTTCAGCAAATTAATATTTTTTAAAATAATCTTTTGTTTTTGACTTTTCAATATGCTCGCACAATCCACCCCTCTTAGGGTTATCACGCCTCTCTAGGGAAGCGCGCCCCACAGTTTGAGAAACGCTGTCCTAATTTGTTGTTACTCCTTGTGTTTGCACAAGTGTTTTTTCACTCTACCACGAATGATGTATTTACGAAATACTGCTGCTAGAAACAAAAAGAAGTTTCTTTTCATATTAAAAAAAAGGTAAGTAAATCTAGGAAAGAGCGAATAAAGTTAATCCTTTCATACATTTTAAATCATTACTCTCAGGGCAATTTTTTAAAAAATTTCATGAAAATTCATGAGATAGGTTCCTTATTTGTTTCGAGGGAATTTCCATTTAATTCTTATTAGGAATTAATTTATTGAAATTCCTATGTTTGACAGTACTATAATTCAACATTAAAACATTCGTTACTTATTATCTTATGTAAATATGACTTGCAGAAAATTTTGCCAATGCGGATTCAGTATTTACGAATTCTGTACACAATTGCTAAAATGCATGGATTGAAAATATTTTTTCAAACGCATTATGCATCAGAAAATTCATAAAAAAAAGTAGAGAGAAATTTTTAAACGATTATTACATGAGCTAATGAAATGCACTTTAGCTTGACATTCATTTTATTATTTTTTACCAGAATCATAGCTACATTTTTTTATATTATTGTTGATACGAAAACTGCCTTCATAAAATGCCAACACCTTTACAAACAAAATATCCTTTTCAGGCAGAAAAATAGCATAATTTTCCCTGCCTTATTTTATTCGGGGCTTGTTCATTTGCTTATTTAATAAATAATACTCCAAAACTACTTCCTTCAAATTCGAATAAAAAGAATAAATTTAATTTACATAAAGAAAATTATACCTTTTCTTGCAATCAAAACATAATTCAATTCAAATTGTTATAAACCAATGACGTATTCTCCTTAAAATAATACAATTAATGCCTGGTATTTACTTTCAGAGTTTACTGAACCGTTCCCTATTAGGTTATATATTATTTATCAAACACATCACCTTTCCACTGATTTAATAAATTATTCTATTTATTATGCTCCTTTGCTGAGATCTTTTGCAAAATGCGATGCCAAATTCCTCCTGTTTGAAACATTAATCAGATTCAGATAGAGGAAAACGAGGCTAAACGAGGTTCAGAATCTATACTCCCTCCGCAACAAATTTTTATTCAGTAGCAAACTGAACGGGGAACCAATTAAGTCCCTCGGCTGAACATTAACTCGCGTTTTCATGTGTTTTTCGGTAATAAGCTGAATGAAAAACTTTGACACCGATAAATTAAGAAAAGAGGGAATGGAACACATCACAAAGTTCTTAATTAAATCAACAAACGATACTTAATTTTGTTCAAAAAACACAATATTCAATGCGATACCAAAGTTTTTCAAAATTTTGACCTGTTACATTTTCTTAAAATGGAAGCATATCCTGTTAACGGTATTTCAATTGTTATTTGAAAAGTTTATTTTAGAAATAAAAAGGTGCCCCTGAAAATGAACATAAATTTCTACGCAATTAAAATTTGAAATTTTCTCGAATCTCAATTTTGTAAGCTCGTCTGCAATCATAATTATACAGGAACAATATAAAGTTTTCGTTATAAAAATGTGAGGCCTCAAAAAATACTTTCAATAATAATTTTTACAATTTTCATCATAGTTTAACAAAATTTATACAATAAATCGTTAAAAAAGCAAAGTAGGATGTAAATAGAATAAATATTTTAATTAATTTTTAACTCTTTGAATGCCATGTAACTTCTTACGGATACATACTATGTATAAGGCAAAATCCGGTTATAACCTCATGTGGATATATGACTTATTCAGTTCTACAACTAGGGTAACAACACAGGAAACATTATACGGTAGATTTTCTTTTATTGGAATTTTATAAAATTACAAAAAAAAAAAGTTCAATTACAAAATATCTGAGTAACAAAAATTTGAGAAAATTGGAAAGCTAAAATTAAAATTACAAATATTTGTTAAATTGCTTGAAATGTTCATTGGACCAAGAAGCTTTTTTCCACATGCATTATATAAGTGTACGATGCGTGACACACACAAGAAAAACGAGACTGTTCCAATAAATCCTTGTACGAACAGAATCAGTTCTCCGTGACAGTATCACCTTCAAAGTAGTTCCCTTCAGCATTCACATACTTCTACATTCAGTGCTGCCATTGTCGGTAAAAGTTCTGGAACGAGGTTTTTGGAAGGCCCTTCAGAGGATTTTTCTTTTGTGCCTGAACCTCTGCCACTGAGGTAAAATGGATTACCTTTCAGCAAGATTTAACAGTAGGAAATAGAAAAGTCGAATGTGTGGGGCCAAATCAGGTGAATAAGGAGGATGCTCAATCACAGTAATGTTTTTGCTGGTCAGGAACTGCTTGACTGGTAGGGCCGTGTGAGTGGGTACATTGACTTCGTACAACAGCCCTCCATCACTCCCTAATTCTGACTTTTCCCCCCTAATTTTTTTCACGAAGTCTTTTTAGCATTTCATTGTAGTAGTGTTGCTTAACAGTCTGACCTCTGATGTGAGGGAGAACCCACTCATATCAAGAATTTTGACAATGTTTTTGTCTGTAATCGCTGACCTTGTGTGCCCAGCATGTTCATCATCTTTCACACTGACCCTTTCCTCTGAAAACCTCTTATACTATTCAAACACATGTGCACGAGACAAAGTTTCATCTCCATAAGCCTCGGTTAGTATTTGAAATGATTTCTTTAGTTTCACAAGAAACTTGATGTTGATTCGACATTTTTCGGCAGAATACAGTTGCATGTGTTCACTCAACTGGCGCGATCGATTAAGGTGAAACTGGCCACATGGATAGAGGAGGTGGGTGGGATGACGTCACCAAAATAGTTGCTGCCAACTTCCCTATTTTCGTAAGCTACACACTTTTTATCATATTTTTTTTGTATCTCACCTTGTATTTTCATTTTTTTTTTCATTTCTTTTCTTCTTCATCTCAAATAGATAAATCCGTATCAGTAACAGTTAGTGTAGCAGCTTTTAGGATGAGGACAGGGCACGATTATCTTGCCACACATCTTCACGGCATCAATGTCCTACCATCACCAGAGCGCCAGCCTTGCGGCTACGGTACTATGTACGCTAAACGCCTAAGGACTTGTTCTGCTCTAGACCACAGTAAAAACTATCAAAACAGCATTTTCAAGGAGGCCCATCTCTACTGGTCAGAGCGTCACCTAATGACCCAACAGCCAAGAGTAGGCATTGGCTAAGAAGAAGAAGAAGGTGATACTGTCGTGTTCACATCGGTTTCTGGCAAATATTCTCTTTCAGCATCGCCCACGTTATAATCTGACGACTGGCAAGGAAAAGCAAAGATAAAAGACAAAAATAGATTTACAAACTTTAAAAAGCGAAATGAAACAAACGAACGCGTGGCTCAGTCAGCGTCAAAAGGAAATGTGCGTCACAACGTCAAGGTCAGTATCCCCAGAAATCTGGAGTTTCTAGGAATACCAGAGAGCGCAGTATGGTACGCAAGGGGTTAAAATTAATTGCCAAAGACAGACTATACATATATATACACAAATGAATTTTTTAAGTGAAACTTTTAAGCTCACGGAGTGAATGGAAAATTTGCCCAGTTTTGCGTAACAGGGAGAAAACGAACGGAAGTAGTGGTTTCCCCCGCCTTCTCCCCCAAATCGTCGCAATGGTGAAGAAATAGTGAGCGGGAGGAAAAGACAGCGGGATCTGGAATATATTATTTTCCTCAAAACCAGCCTAGAGGCATCTAGGCTTCTTCTTCAGTTAGCTAGTGAACCTATGAGAGGGAGTAAACACAGTGAAAAAAGAGAGGGGTTCGCCTTTGCTAAAAATAGCATCAGCGGTCAGGAGTTAATGGGGGGGGGGGATTCGTTTCGGTAGAAATGAAGAAACTGCAACTTTTCTACATTCGTTATTCACGTGGTTGGGTTTTCGATTCATTTTGCTCGATGGGGGGGGGACACCCTGTGACTTGCGTCATATCCGTGAAAAAGTTGGATGATTGCCCACCTTTCCAATTATTCGACCCCCCCCCCTCCTTTTCCCACCAGATCAGAGGACATTTGTCAACGGTTATATGTGTTGCAATGTTTCCTTATGGTGTAGACAAAATAGCTCTTGCAGCAAAAGCATGCCCTTTTAAAATATTTCCTTAGATTGTTGGCCACATGTCGATGTTTTCGGCAGCTAATTTGATTATTTAATTTTCATTTGCGTTGAATTATTATTGATTCTAATCAGAATGTCTAAATCAAATGCACAAAGAGGAAAAGAGTTTCGTGAAAGAAAAAGAAAAAAAAACTAGCAGAAAGTCCAGTGGAAAAAGAGATAAAAAAACCCAGAAAAATAGTGCAAATTCATCAGGCGCTACTGCTAAATATCGATCAGAGTACATGAGAGAATATCGAGCACGGAAAAATCCATTGCAAAATATTCTCTTAATGCCGAGTTTAATGACTGATGATGGGAATGCTATTGAGACTCATCTAATGCCAGCACAGATTAATACGGACTTTGTGAACCCCACCCTGTGTAGTCAACAAGCACAGAGCCCTCAACAAGTCTAGTACGTGTTGGAACTGATGCATGTGAATCGATAATAAATTCTATCTTACGTTACAAAGACTATGATTCCCATAAAAATGATCACTAAGATTTCCAAAAGTGATTCGTTGATAATCCTTTCCGTCACAGGTGTTTGATTTGTGATAGATTATGGTTTAGAGATGATTTGAGAACGGGGCCTGTTGCTGAGCATAAAAATAGTTTACAAAATATTTTACCGGGAATTAATTTAGAAGACGTTAAAACGTGTTACAGTTGCCGACAAAGTTTAAATAGGAAAATATACCAAATTTATCAAAATAAAATGGTTTTGTATACCCAGAAATTCCAGCACATCTTCCTACTTTGGATATGGTATCAGAAAGACTCATTTCTCCATGAATACCTTTCATGCAAATTAGGTGATTGAGACATGTACAAGGTCAGTTTGGTATATTAGGGTAAATAATCAATGTTCCAGTATCCGTTAATACAATGGTCAATCGACTGCCACGGAATGTTGATGATGATTACTATGTCAATGTTCACATCAAACGGAGGAAAATTCACAGAACTAGTTATCTGATGGGTTTGGTTACTAAAAGGAACATCAAAATATGGTTGCAATATTTAGTAACTACTCCACTGTACCGAATATATGATGTTACAATCGATAATAGTTTCTTCAATTTAAAACAGAGTGCGTCTCAAGTTCTTCAAGATGAAATCAGTGAAAATATAACTATTGAAGAGAGTCTTACAGCCCATCAACAGACGTTGTTATGGAATGAAGAGAAATATCTTCGTATTGGCTTCTGGAGAAGCGAATGTATCAAGATGCTTTCTATTTGATGAACATGCTGAGGAGCTCTCTTTCCCAGCAATTTACTTGGGTCATTTTAGAAACTTCAGGGAAGGAGTTAGAGTTAAACCATTCATGATGGCCACGAGTGAATTAAGACGTGTTGATCGTGGAGTGACCCCACAGCATTTGCTTTACATGGCAATGAAAATTATGCAATTGACAGTTCGAGATTCACTTATGAATGAATTCACTATGAATTTTGAATTTTATTTGAATTTAATAAGTTCCCCCAGCAGTTTAAAATATTTAGATGTATTTCTGCACTTACAACCAACGACGTCAAAGAAGTTTCATTTCTATCGTGTGGCATTCCACGCACCACTTTTTTTTCGTAAAACAAGACTAAATATTACATTTCATAGAATTCTGCCTGGAGGATTTTTAGTTTTAGTGGAAAATGGATCACCTAATATTTACACTCATGTCCATAAATTAAGGATAATTCAAAATCACACAGAAGTTGAACTCTAAAATAAAAATTTCACCTCTCTGTAGAATTATCACACACATCTTGAAAAAGAATATGCAAATTACAGGAAACCACCAGATGGAGCGGATAGTACGTCACAATGACGAGAGTGTAAGAGAGGGGTATATAAGGAATAGTGGCAAAGAAGTAAAATAATTGAGTGATGATCGATCGTACGATGGTTGAGTTGTTATGTGTAGAGTATGGTCGATGTATTTTGATCTTGACTGACTAAAGTTCGTGATTTCTCTGACTTTGCATCAAGTTTACAAGAAGATTGTAATCAATTTTCCTTAAAATTTACGCGTCAATGAGTTTCTACGAGACTATTTATGGATCTCGGACTCTGGACACCGACCAGTGAGGTCGATCAAGAATTACCCTCACTCAAGATGCCAGACGGATTGGAGCCTAGTTGCTTCGGCAACTCAACCCAGCGACTATCTCCTAGTAAAAGAGCACCTAATTTCTACAGCCCTTTTCAGGGCTTTCAAGCTAGGACAGACTCTTTAAACTCTCTTCCTTCCCTTGGTAACAACTTGGACTCGATTATGGACTTACATGAACAAACGGACATGGAATTGGAAAACGCACACAGAAACCCTCCCAGGACTCCACCCCCTCCAAACCAGATCTCCCCCATGTAAGCAACTGAAATTTAACAGAGCACAACTTACGAAGATGGAAACTTTCCGAAAATGCAAGCAAGCCTGCGTCGAAGCACTCAAGAATATGCCGGACCACTTCCCCGAAGAGCCCTTCTACGCACGTGCCCTCTCGGAGCTTCAGGAAATAGAAGAAACTATGGCATTAGCGGTAAGTGACATAGACTCCTTTCCTCCTTGTTCAACCCTGGCTGCCCTCATCATGAAAAAACCCCAGTTGGCTCTCCTAGTAAAAACTTGCAGAAAACTCCCACTAATACTAATACCAATAAAAATAAGGATAATTTGAACTTTGAACACCCCCCAATAAGGAAAACAGCGCGTAAGCTAACTTTTGAACTATCTTCAACGCAAGAGATTACAATCTCGCCCAATAAATTCACCCTACTTGAAAACTCCAACAGCATTGAAAACCCAGTTTCTGGCGCCCAGATAACTAACCCCCCTGCTCCCAGCAAAACGAACACGGACACCACCAATCAGATTTCGGCGCAAAACGCGCCCCGCCGTCCCCCTCCCATTATGCTATTTCTCACTGAAGAATTGGACTACAGAATACAAATGGCTACAATAACCAAAGAATATCCGAAACTCAGATCCCGCTTAACGGGCAATTTCATAAAACTCTATGCTGATGATTATGTCCAACCGTAGAGTGCTAATTCAATTCCTAAAATTCCTAAAATATCAATTTAATGTAATACGCCCTAAAACTGAAAGACCGATAAAGGTTGTCATCAAAGGAATGCCCAGATCTACCAAACCCGAAACTATAAAATCGGATCTCGAAGAACTAGGATTCACGCCGGAAAAAGTAAACCAATTGATTGGTCGTAAGACCAAAAGAACCCTTCCCATCTATTTAATAACCTTACCGAGAAATTTAGATAACTTAAAAATTTTTGACCTAAAAACTCTGGCCTACTTGAGCATCAGGGTTAAGGGATATGATGGGAAAGGTGTAACCCAGTGTTACACCTGTAATAATTTTAATCATAGTTCGGAAAATTGTCACCTTAAACCCCGTTGCCTAAAATGCGGAGAAAACCATCTAACCCGCGACTGTAATATAAAACAAAGACTGGAAACAGCCTTCTGTATAAATTGCCAAGTGTACGGGCACATGGCAAATTACAAAGGATGCCCCTGTTTCCGCAAACCCCCAAAAGGCGCCGCAAAAAACCATAGAAATTCCTACACCAATATTTACAATAGCCTAGTAAGACCCAATATATCTTATGCTCAAGCTAACGCCGGAATTTCTACTTCAAAAAATAATCCCCAAATGGCACCACGTAATCCTGGGCTTTCAGCTCAAACTGAGGCCAAAAACGCTAACCCCCCACGTTAGTAAAAATAACAATATTCCAAGTTTAAACTTGCCTAATAGTAACTTTAATTACAACAACTTTAACAATAATAAAAACATTAGCTTACAAACAACCCTTCAGATGACAATGCACTGTTTGATGCAACTGTCGCAGCACTTATGCAACTCTAAATAATCAAAATTTTAACTTGAATGATCCTCTCAATCCAAATCAGATGTACGCCCAAATAGAGGCATCCTGCAACAATAACTATGAATAGTAGCTCCCCAATTGGTCTCGGTTTGTGTTCTTGGAACGCAAACGGACTCTGCTAAGACGCAATTCTGAGTTACGAATTTTTATAGAGAAGCACTTCCCTGATATTTTTCTCATACAAGAAACACACCTGAGACCCTCTCACGCTTTCAACATTGCAAACTACACATGCCACAGAAATGACAGAATCACAGACGGACAGGCCGCCGGTGGAACTCTGATCCTAGTTAAAAAGTCACTCAATCATTACGGTCTCCCTACCCCCCCTCTCCGCGCTATTGAAGCAACTAACATCATTCTAACACCCCCAAAGCACGATCCCATCTCAATAGTCTCTATCTATATTCCCCCCTCCTCTGACACAAATTTATTTACTATCGACCTAGAATACTTTCTTCAAACCTGCAGTATTTGTGTTATTTTCGGAGATTTTAATGCAACCCACGATGCCTGGAACTGTAACATTATTTCTAATAGAGGAAGGCATCTTTTCAATTTCGCGAACATCCTAAACTGAACATAGCTTTCCCAGGCGCCCCCACTAGATTTGGTCATAATTCGGCAAATACCATTGATATCGCTCTTATTAAAAAATTTTACTACCCCTTTACTATTAACTCAATCAGTGACCTATCTTCCGACCATAACCCAGTTTTCCTTAACTTTAACTTTAAATTTCCCATCGAACTCTCTAATCCAAGAGCGGTCACCACAGTTTGGAAGGATTTCAAAACTAAATTAAATAAAAATTTCTCACTTTTTAATTATCACCCAAATAGCATTAATAATACTAACGATTTAGAATGTAAAATCGCAGAGTTCACCGACATGGTCGTCGAAACGAATAGCCACGCTTCCCAGCGCTTGTCGAAATTTCACTCCGCCTTACATAAACCAACTCATCAAAGTGAAAAATCAGTTCAGAAAACGCTATCGACAAACTCTAAACCCCATGTTCAAAACATATTACAATAGAGCACAAGCTAATCTCAAGAAAGAACTCAAAAAATACACTACTAACACCTGGAATAATAGACTTGAAGCCCTTAAGACTAGGGACAACAGACTCTGGGAGGCGCAAAAATTCTTCAAAAACAAAAGACCTAAAATCCCACCTCTTAACTGCGCCACTGGAACGGCCGTCACCGATCTGCAAAAAGCTAACCTTCTTGCTATTAACATCAAAAATAACTTTATTGAAAATGAGCGCAGTAACGATAACTTTAATGAAGACGACGAAATAATTAACACTACTGTCAGTAATTTCCTCTCTACTTCCCCTACTAACTATCTTGAGCCGGCCTTGCCGGACGTAACAATCCACTACATTAAGCATACTAACGCCAGAAAGGCACCCGGTAAGGACGGAATTACTAATAAAATGCTAAAAAACTTCCCCATCAAACTTATTCTAATTTTAACCATCCTAATTAACAAAATTCTTAAATTCAATCATTTTCCTGATAACTGGAAAGAAGCCATTATATTTCCAATTAACAAAATCGGTAAAAATCCAAACCTACCAGATAGTTATAGACCTATTTCGTTACTTTCTACCCTTAGTAAATTAACCGAATCCATCATTCTTCACAGACTCAAAAACTTCATTAAAGATAAAAACCTCCTTAATCCTAATCAATACGGTTTCACTAATAAACTCTCAACTTTGCATCCCTTACTCAGACTAACTGAACATATCTCGGAAGGTTTCCAGAAAAAGAAGAGCACGGGAGTTGTATTTCTGGATATCCAGAAAGCCTTCGACCGTGTTTGGATTAATGGACTCGCTTTCAAACTAGTTACCCAAAATTTTCCCTCTCCCATCATCCGTCTTTTACATTCTTATCTCACTAACCGATCTTTCAAAATCGGGATAAATTATTCTTTTTCTAACTCGAATAGCATCACCGCAGGATGTCCCCAAGGTAGTCTCTTGGGACCCCTGCTATTTAAACTTTATATTAACGATATTTCCAATTACTCACTATCAAAAATTAACATGTACGCAGACGATACGGCCATTCACGCGACCTACAAAAACATGAAATCTGTCACCTTCTCCCTGAACAAACACCTACAACTGTTAGAGAATTTTTACGACAAGTGGAAAATCATTATTAATGTAGAAAAATCCTCAGCTGTTATTTTCCCTAAAAAACACACTACACCACCCCCACTTATCATGTACAATAAACAAATACCATGGTCTCAGCAAACTAAATACCTTGGCGTCATTTTCGATTCACACCTAACTTGGAAACAACACATCTTATATGCCCGCGATAAGTTCCGGAAAGTCATGTTTAAACTTTTCCCCTAATTGCCCGGAGCTCCTATTTAAGTATAGATAACAAAGGGCTTCTCTATAAAGCCGTTATGCGTCCCATTATCGCTTATGCTTGCCCAGTCTGGGGATATGCTGCTAAAACCAATATTAAAATTCTAGATACTGTACAAAATTCTTGCATACGTATGATTGTCAGAGCCCCAAGATATAAGCGTAATGACGACATACGGAATGCCTTAGAAATCAGCAGCTTTAAATCTCGTATTCAGAAAATTGCAAGAAACTTCTTTAATGCTCTCCCAGATACAAATATTGATAATATGCTTAACTTAATCCCATACGATCCCAATATAAATACCAAAAGACCCAGAAGAATACTTCTTACAACCCCCCTTAATTGTTTTTATTCTCGCAATAATTTTTATTATTATATATCAGTAAATTCATTTACCATTTTTCCTTTTTAATTTTCCTCATATTAAATTTTACCTACCCCACTGGACAAGCACCTCCCACTTTCTCTATTCCCAGCCCCCACGGCAGTCATTAGGAGTCTATGATCACGCTACCACCGATCAATCAGAGAGCAAGCTCTAAGCTCTCATCCATGCCAAAAAAAAACTCTACAGCAGCCAGATGAAGAATCATTGCCAG
>BMAO01038375.1:0-17714 GCA_019973975.1 Trichonephila clavata | reverse complement strand
AATAGTAATAACAGTACACTAATTGACTAAAAACAAAATAAGGACGAAATTCTCTTATTTCTCAATTTACCAATAGTCTCCAATTAATAATGTATTTAACAGCATTACATAAAATTAAGGTACTTTTCCATTTCGCCAGTGCAGGCGATTAAGTCGCCAAAAATAATACAAACGAAGCCTAACGGAATATTCCCTCTGGTAACCTTTTACTATCACATTTTCAAAACAAATCGTGGGCTTTTCTTATCAGTAACGTCTTTTTCATAATACATCAAAAATAGATGAAAAACCAATGAGGACTAACATTTATGAACATTTTTTTTATGCGTATGTTATGTGTTGTGAACAAAAAGGCCTGTTTGGCGATATTTGCGCCGATGAAACGGAACAGCATCAAAATTAAAATTAATTTTAATTTATACCCAATTCAGAAAGGATTTTTTTTTTTTTTGTAAAAAAATTTTTTTTTAATTATATTGAAAAAATATATGTAACTATTACAATTCAAAATATAATGAGAAATCTACTTCGAAAATTATCGAAACATAAATCCACTTAAATATTCACATTTTTGAAGAGCACAATTACATAAATTAATCATGAAAATGTAATTTTTAGTATTTTTTGGCAATTTAGATTGAAATGAATACTTTAAATATAGCATCCTTTACATTTCACAGAAAACTGCAGCAGAATGGTAACATCAAAAAGAGAAAAATTACAAATTGTCCATAAAGAAAAAAAATTAAGCAATGCACTGGAAACATTTCAAGAGAGAGAAGAAAAGAAAAAAGAATGATTGAATCTCTTAGAATAAATTTAATGGTTTCTCTTTTTAAAAAACTGAGAATAACCGATTAAAAAAAAAAAAGATGAGCTAATATCCTTAGGAGGGAAAAAAAGATTCTTTACTTGGGGAACGAAAAAAAAAACGATATAAAAGGAGAAAAAGAGAATAAAAATCTTTGTGGAATAAAAATCCAGGGAAATGATAAAAAAGTATTTAAAAGGATATTCATACTCAATGTTCACTATAATAAAAATCATAATTTGGTACAAATTGTCTTAAATATTGGTAATAGTGTTCTTAGTGTGAAGCATATCTTAAATAAGGTATGCTTCACACAATTTCGAGAAAAAACAATGCAAAACAATTTCCATTGAAAAATATCGGGGGAAGAGGGAACACAAGAAATTAAAACACCCCATGACAAACCAAATAAATTTTTGTTAACACTTGGAAAAAAAATACATATACAACACTCAGTTGAGAAACAAATAACTTCAACTTACGACCTATTCGACTTACATCCGCACTCACGACAAAAAGTAAATAAATGCCCGAGACACAAAAATCAATATCTCTAATTTGCACAACTATTGGGGCCCTTTCACACGAGTCAACATGTGCCGCACATAATAGAAGGAACAGACATGCAGAAGCTAGCTTTGAATAAAAATCCCATTAGCCCCTTCACAAGTGGTCAACAAACACTCAGTTGTATTACTCTCTCATGCCTCCTCCCGACAAGATTTAACTGAAAGGCTAGGGTGGAAGCTACGCTTTTCACACGCGGATACTTGTGTATTGAAAATGCTGAAAACTATTTATCGTTTTTTGGAACTCAAAGATTGCACCAATGAGATTGTGAACGCTGACCAGGGACGTCTTAAGGTATGGGCCAACTGGGCTCGGTCCTAGGGCCTCGGCAGTGGCGTAACGTACACCGCCACATTGTGGGGTCCCCAAGGAAATCTACAGGGCCCAAAGATTAACTGACGCTAAGTAAGCGATTGGGCTTGGGGTCCGAAACCTGAGTTTGCGGGGAGGGACCTAATATTCTCCGTTACGCCATTGGTCCTCGGCCACAATAGGAGCATCTTCTTGCTCTCGATTTAGACTTAATAAGATCATGATTCGAATAAGTTCAACGGTCAAACGTTATTGAAGTGAAAACTTCTTTAGCGGCGTTGGGCACATTTTGGTAGGGGAAAATCTTATGGGTTCGCGTCACCGACATGCTCTGACTGGCGCATGCGCAGTGTGCTGTTCACAGACACTTTTTGGATAGGTGAAATCTCGTGCGTTCGCATCACCGACATGCTTATAGCAGTATATCTGTCGCTATACAGCTGACGTATAGTGCTGTGTATATCTTATAAGTGAAATTGAATGGATTTAATGAAGAGTTCAATGTGTATATACTGTGAATTGTAGAAATAGTGTTTTTGTTTGATTATGATTTGAATCGTTTAATTTAAGAATCGTTGTGCAGTACAATAGTGAGTACTAAATAAATATACTAATGACTTAAGTTAAAAAATAAATAACAGAAATTATTTTAAATACTCGTATTTATTTTGGCGTTTAAAAATTTTATATTATTTAAAATTATTTTAAAACTTCGTATTTAGTCTGGCGTTTGAAAATTTTGTATTATTTATTTCTAATATTTAACCTCTGCAATGCATCACGCAATCCGGATTAGCATTTCACAGTGGCTTAAACGTTTTCTTAGTACCGCGGTAAAACAGACTTCTAGTTGTTCAATCATATTTTTATCGTGGATTTTGAAGTAATAAATTTTATAAAATCTAATAATAATTCAAGATTAATGTGTTGAAGTTTAAATATGGTTATTGATGTAAATAAACATCATAAAAGATCAACAAGTCATTGAGAGGATCTAAAGGTAGAATTGAAAAGGTTGCAAAACAATACACTACAAACGGTCACCACCAAAGCTTTTCTAGAATTCATCTCCAACAAAAAAGGATTATCGGTATTTTCATTCAATTGTCAAAGTTTGCATGCACATGCAGCTGACCTAAAAATGATGTTATCGTAAAAAAGTTAAATGTTCTGCTTTTGACAGAAATTCTTATGAAAAACGAAGAACCACTTGATATTACGAATTTCAACTTTGTTGTAAGTTATAAAAGACCCGAAGTTCCAGCACAGGCGTAGCTATTTATCACAATACTCAAGATACGTCACACTTCATTACTTCACATATGGACATACATAATAAATTGTCTAGAAGCATTGGTGTTAATGTTTCTGACATAGGCGAAGTATGCGTTGCTCGTTGCGATTCCGAGAATGGGCAATACATATTAATGGTTGCCGTTTATATTTCGCCTGGAAAATCTATGAGACAGATACAACAATTTTTATTCGAAAATTTGATGATTTGTACAAAAGAAGGTTCTGAAATACTCGAAAAAAGATTTCGTGAAAAATATGATAATGTACCCATGATTGTAAGTGGAGACTTCAATATTAAATTTTCAGATGATAAAAATCTACCACTATAATTGAATTTCTAAATGAAACACTTAATTTAAATATGTCCAGTGATCGAAAACGAAGCACTTAATTTAAATATGTCCAGTGATCGAAAACGAAGCACTTAATTTAAATATGTCCAGTGATCGAAAACTCAATACTACAAAATATAAAACGACGATCGATGCGGTTTTTATGCGATACTTAGATAAATTTGAATCAAACATTTTCCTTCCTTACTTTAGTTACCAAAAGCCTATTGTATCTTTTTTAGAACTAAATGAAATAATTGTAAGTACAAAAAGTCTAAGTATTGTTGAAATTAATGATGGCAATGATGCAAACAATTAAAATAATGTTAAAAATCAAATACATTGAAGTTTAAGTAAATACAAATACTATCCATGAATAACATGATTGTATTTTAATTGTTATTTCAATTGAATTGTATTTATATTTTGTCATGATCTTGTACAGCCCCGTAATATATTTGAATAATAAAAAACCATATAATTACGCATATAATTGTTGCTCGGAGTGTCAATAGATGTGAAAACCAGATTGAAGTTGGTAATTTTTATACAAACATTATGAAATTTCAAATTTTAATACTAAAAGTTCTAATTTTTCACTTCTATCGGCAGTCTCTATAACTGCCAATTTTTTTATTTTTTATTGTTTTCTCCAAAAACACTGAGAATTTCGGAAATTATGTCAAAACTGGCTATATGTGATGATCGTCGTCCATGTACAGGCCTAGGCCTATCACCATACACCATCACTACTCATGCAGTCAAAAGGCTGCAGTCGGTCGAGCCGGGTGTCCATGCTTTCTTCTGAAAACCGAGATTTTATGCATTGTTCGATTTTTATATTTAAAACTATTCAAGATACAATGAAATTTTTGAAATGTTCGTCATTTTAAGAAAATTTTATCTCAAATGGATACCAAGCATATCAATAAAATGTTTTAAATATCAAGAATAACAACAACAAAATGGCGGTTTTCATGACAGAAAACAGACAGGGCAATTTTTCCTCAAAATTACTTCAAATTTAAATGAAGGGCCACTAAAATGTCTTCAGCGAGGCATTCGTAGCCACGGGTTGAAGACCCTTAAAGTACGTGATCTTAAATTGCATTTAAAACGAAATATTTAAATATCGTCTTAGAGTTTCACACTTTATTCTTACTTAGCCATTTTGAACGTTCAATTGAGTCAAGTACAAATGGATTCCTTCCCTCCACTGCCACTGTTGGATTGTAAATATTTGAATTATTAAGCTTTTCTTTTTAATGATTCGAACGAATTACATAAAATCCAATCTGGTTCTAATCTTGAAATTTATGTGTATCTTAAAGACTATAAGCAAATGTGGCAGCCAAAAGGTCATGGTCGCGAATTCGTGGATGACTGTTAAGTCGAGTCATGGGTTTGAATCTTGATACCACTGGAGTCTCGCCTTGTAGAGAGACTGATATACGTTTAATCTATCAAGACTCAAACACCTCAAGCTGAAAAAACAGTTTGATTGTAGGATACTAATTCAAGGCCATTCTCGTCACTTGGCTGTGGTTCAAAATTACAAAGAAGTTCATCGCCAACAGCCCTAGAGTAATCAATCAAAACAACTACCATAGTTACACACAAGTGGTTACCTTAAAAATAAACCCCACCTCCGAAGTTTACAAGAAATACAACAAACTACTGAAATCCGAAGAAATATCGCTGTGGATGCCCAGCTTTTTCGAGCTTTAACCTCTCATCGTTAGGATTTTGAGTGACTGTAACGTTATGACTCTTGCCCTTTGTTAATTTGTTTTACTAAATAAGAATAGTAAACTTAAAATAAAATAAGAAAAATAAGACTTTAAAAATAATAGAACGTATTAAGTGAAATCCGAAGAAAGAAACAGAGTTAGAAGACAGAATACAGTTAGAAAATTCCAAACCCATAACGAACACGAAAAACACAGAACATTTAAATTTAAGTAAAAATTTACAACTTCCAACGCCTAAAATAAAAGGAGCGGCATATCCTGTTTATGCAATCCAAACTCTCTACAGACTTGGGTGAGATTTATTTTCTTTTTAGTCTTTTTTTGAGGAAATAGACAATCCGCTCTTTCCCGTCATCAGCACATGGCCGGAAACACTAACCAATCCAGCACATCAACAACTCAGCCCAGATTATTAAATAAAAAAAAAGGAAGAAAAACCAGAGGTACGAACACCAACAGCTCTAAATGGCTGCCTTTGCATAATGCATAAACGAACGAACAATGGTCGGTGAAATCTTCCAACCCACACAGAGCGGTTCCACAAAACTACTAAAATATTTAATCAACTAGAAATACGTGACATTACCAGGCGTGTGTAATATACCATTATTGATCGCTACTTTACCTTGCATAATAGATGGCAGGGCGACATTATAGCTGCTAAAAACTATCTAATGTAAATATGAAAGGTCAAATCATAAATATTATGAAGAGAGAGAAAAAAAGAACTACAGAGACATTTGGTGTTGGTTTTTTTTTAATGAAGCTGCGCCTAGATTATGCAGCTCGTCTGCAATGTCACGCTGTTAATAAACATGCCAGCTAGTAAGGGTTTATTGGCTCGTTTAGAAGGCTAATTTGAAAAGATTTTTCCTTCCAGTAACTTTTTTCCTCAACTTGCTATCAAATAGAGGTAGAGAAGGATGAGAGCTTAAAATGATTAAATGATGGTATTTACTTTTAAATGGGAAGGCATAAATCTTTCGACTGGACAGAATTAGAAATGTAGCCAAACGTGAATTCTATTAAAATGATCAATGGTGGAAATTTGTGATTTAATTTTCAGAAGGCGATGGGCGATGAAGACTAAATTTAATTACAAATAATATATCTTTACATTTTATAAATTAATTCAGAAACAAGTAATCAATCAATATATAAAAGGTTCTATGGAACCACACCAGAGGACACCTTCCGAAGAATGGAAGATCGTACCAAGTTAACTAATAACTATTAACCGCCCATCACTGAAACGATGAAATGGCATAACAAATTTTTAACTTCACAAGGACGTTTGATTCAGTAAACATTAAAATTTTAGGATTAAATATAAATTTAGCAATTTGTAACAATAATACACATTAATTTCTTATTAATAATCCACTTTTTCCCGCTAACTGAAGTCGTACAATTATTCCAAGCCAAGCATATAATCGCAAAATGTCATAAAAATAAAATATCATTTAATGACTTCTCATAAAAAGAAAATGTAGAGAAAAATTCGATTTGTGTTATTGAATCCCGTCAAGATGCCGACCTAATAATATTAAAGGAAGCAGAACCCGCTGAGCTCTAACCCTAATTTAAAACACATTGACTGTCCAATTTTAAAGAGAAAAAAAGTCATTGACGAAAAATAGAGGGGAAAAAAAGGGATTTGTTAAATTAAAAATATGAAACTTTCTTAAGTAAATCCATATGGAAAATTTCAATACAAAAGTTAAAATTATATACTCTCGCTTTTTCCTCAAAAATTCATTTTTTATCAGGATACCTAGAATATTGTCTGTAACATATTTCTGACCTGATCAAGGAGATTTATTAAGCATTAAGTTTATTTTCAGTTAAGAGCTTTTTTTTTAAAAAAAATAATAATGCATGAAATTTTTTTAACTGGATGGAATAATAAAAAATAGTTGTTAATTTAACAAAAATATAAAAATGTTCTAAAAAATTCCACATTCCGGAAATAATTTCCGCAGTTTTCGGAACCAGTAAATAATTATTTCGTGTTCTGTATACCGTGTTTACAAACTTCTTCAATGAATAATTTTATAACGTTTTAATAAAATCAGTCTTACAAATAAAGTCTTTTTCTACTATAAAAAAATAAATATTCTGCTTTGCTTATAAGAGAAATGACTGAGATGAAATGTGCACAGTGGGCTTATCGTATCAATATTCCAAATTCAAACTTTCGTACAAAATAAATAAGAAAATAATCAAAAATAGCGTAACTAATGTATTATTATAAAAGTAAATAAAAAACAGCACGCCGATTGCCCGGCAAAAAGTGGAAAATAACTCAAATCTCCGCGTACAAAACTGCAAACGATAAATTTGATATTCATCTAACTGAATTGAAGGAATAATATTCAAAAATTTAAATAGCATTTTATTCGAAAAATGTCGAAATAAAACTGAAGTTTTAGTAAATAAAGATTTCGTACCGATATTAAATAAATAAATAAAAACGCTCCTGTGGAAGCTCATTTCGTTCCTTTTAGGTTGTTAGCTAAGAATTCAATACATTATTAGTCCAAAAATTCTTACTTCTTTTCACAACAGAAAACTCAACAATAGCATCCACAATCATGAGGGTTGTTACCATAGTAACCGATATTCCTTTCACGTATCCATGGCGATGAAAGTCGGCTTGGTATTCGGGTTGCCGCTTTTCAGAAATTATCTTTTTCAAAAGTGTTTTAACGTTTCTAACAATGCAACACATATTTTTATCGTTGCAATACCCATAACCGTAAATCGTAGAGTTGTCATTGGATGGGCAACAAGTAAGGAGGTAATGCTCTTTTACCAGTAGCAAAGAGAAAAAATTAGAAATCGATATAAGACTTCAAAAACATTTTCTTTTTTTAATCGGAAAAAGAAATAAAGAAATGGAACTAGTTTCCAAATAGGAGAGAGAAAAATATTTCTTTTAAAACGCATGATTGAACTCGTAATGTTTATGGTATAACCGAAGATAAAAGGTGTTTAGTGAATTCAATAATACAATACATAACAAATAAACGTGAATGCCTTTGATCTTCATAAAAACCTGTATTAAGAAGAATCTTAACTATTTCTTTCGCACCTAAAATGCTCTATAAAACTTTCACGATTATTACATACTTCATTATTTTTCCTTCATATAATTACACAGTTTCTTGTAATTTAAAATTTAAATTAATGTTTTCAGAAATTTATTTCTCATATTTAAAAATAAAGAATTCGACGAATATTTTTTTTTTAATGTATCATTAATGTTGATGGAAAAGAAAATTGAAACCCACAAGAATTTTTTAGGGGGGAGGTCGAGTTTCGAAAGTCCACCATTCTCGTGTCATTCCCCAATATGCTGCCAAACACTCTTTTGATTTTGTCAATTGTCGGGAACAAACAAAAGAAAAAATAAACAAATTTTTGAATAAATAATTAGCATTAATTAATAAAATTAATCACAAATAATAAGTAAATAAAATTCTGTATTCTATATACATAGGATTATTATTAATCGAAACAAAAAAATATCAAGGACGATGGAGGGGGTGGGGGGGGGGGTCCGAACATGTGAACCCTCCTCATGTGTGCTTCACTCTGCTCATTTCTTCTTCTAAAACTAAACACCAAATACTTTTTAACAATAATCTATGAATAAATTATACATGCAAACAAAAAAAATTATTATGATTCCGCTGATTATATGAAAATTTAAGAATTTATTTGCTTTAAAAATAAATATAAAATGCAAAAAAAAAAAAAAAAAAATTTAATGTGAAAAAATTATTTAAAGAAAAGTTAATGTAATCATAATCAAGACATTGAAAAGTTTTAAACTTTAAGATATAAACATTAAAAAAGCAATAGATGACAAAAAAAATTGCCCCCTTCAGAAAAAAATTTTTTTTAATTTGGCTTGTTTTCAAGATTGATCCCGTTTCAGTAAAATAAAAAACTATAAAGTTCATTTTTTATACAAACGTCAATTTCAAATGACTGCATTAAATTTCTAAAGCAAAATATTCACAAATAGAATTTTATATTTTTCGAATGCTTGTACATTTTAAAAACCAAAGTTCAAGAGACGAAATCAGTTTTTTATCAGTAGTCTTAAGCACTCTGTCAAATTCTAAGTGTACTTTTTGCCTATTTATCTAATCATCGTTTCAACGTGTAAGGGGGAAATGAAAAGAAAAAAAAGGGAGAGACTCTAGCCAAAGGAAATTCCCCATTCATAACCAACATCTTATTTTTATTTCATAAGATATCAAAAGATGAATCAACTGCCGTAAACAGGACGATTCATGAGTCGCATCCAAATCTAACCTCTGATACCGTGCCTGCTTATTGGCCCTAATCAAAGAGCAAAAAAGGAAAAGAATGTAGGGGGAAAAAATGAGTAACAAATGTCACGAAATCATATTTAATAAGAACTTTTCTCTGTCGAGAATTGTTCCAAGATGGAAAAAAAATATCATTTGGCGATGAAATGAACGTTTCCGAATGACATTATATAAAAAATAAATTATGATTCCCCAAAATGCAATTAATTTAAAAATTTATATTCTTTTTAAGGTCTAACATTATATAAAAAAATTAAAGAAATAACATTAAAATCTTTTAACATTGGCCACGCACTGTACAGAAAATCCGTTTTTTAAAAATATTAACTCCTATGACTCGCCAGATAAAAACTCGAAAGATTCGACATGAAGCAATTCTATCATTCCATGGAATATAATCCATGTAAATAACCGCAAATCTTATCTTCCATTCATAATAATTTTATTCGTAAGAATGTTTAGATTCTGTCTCCAGAAATATTTAAAACTCAATTGCTATATTTTAAAAAAAATTAACAATATCACTAGAAAAAGAGAAGATTGTAGTTTCATAGGATTATTTCGAATTTAGAGCATTATTAATCCAAGACTCGCGAATTTATTTATCGTCTGTTCATATCTGCTCGTGACGTAATTCAAATATTCAATTAGTCTCGAAATATATCGTTTGGTTTATTTATAAATGAACTAACTGGGGCAAGTGAAATACAAAAATTAAATCGTAGGTTTGATCAAGGTCGCTATATCAAGGTTATATTACACAAGGATTTAATGCCACGTGCATTCTAAGGAAAATTAACATTTTTATGCAGCATATTTTTATACAAACCAATTGTTCAGGTAATAGAGAGAATAAAGTTCTTAAATTTATTTTTTAACATTCTGAGATGTATAGGTTTTAAAATGACTTTTGCAACACACTTCAGTTTTAACTAACAATAAGACGAGATATGCTGATAATAATTTGCTATTTGAACATATTAAAATGCGGCTGACTCTTCATTTTTTTTTTCCATTTAATTAAAAAATGAATATTCACATTTAAAATTTTAAAACCGAGTATAATATACAAAAGGCAATTTTAAAAAAAAAAATTTTTTAACAAACGTGTATTGAAAAATGTATGATTTTAAAGGATTTATTAAAAAAATAAATAAAATTGAACAGAATAATTACGAACTTATCGCAATTATTTTTCGGCCAAAATACAAGAGATCAAAACAGTTTCTCATCAGCATCAGTCTACGGCACATTGCCTTATTCTGAATATGTTAATATTACAGCTTAGTGTTGATAGATGTAATATGAAATTTCTAAATATTATTTTCAATGATTACCCCCAGGACTGCCAATCAATAAAAAAATAAATACAACATGCTAACATACCACAGATTCAACAGCAATATATATTCAAGGATAATAAAAATATTTCATACCTAAAAAGGAAAAAAAAAATTACTTAATTTTGCAATAAAAACAATGAAAAATATTGCTATTATAATCATTTTAAAAATAATAAACTAATCAATACAAATGTTATGAATAAGAGCTAAATAATTCTTCCAAACTCAACTTCTGAAGCATCAGATATCGTTTTAAAATAATATAACATTGGCCATAGTCAATCAAAAAAAAATTTTAAGCTATTGGCGATATTCATTGACCGCCAAGTATGCCAAGCGCGCGTGGAAGAATTTCACCAACCCTAATCTCATACTCTTCCTAAGCTCGGAAGTTCCTGAAGTATTCATGCGTAGATACATTGAAGGTTAAGAAGCAGCTGAAAGAATCTTAGCACACACGGGAAGGGAGAGCAGAGTAGAAAAAAAGAAAGAAAAGAACCAAAATTAAAACAACTTTTCCTTTAGATGGGAAGACAGCCGGCTGCAGCGAAGCCATCTTTACGGACTTACGTGCGAAGGTAAATCGTCCGAGAGGACCCGCCTCGTTTTTTCCTTTCACGTTCTTTCAGCTTGGAAGGAAACTTTTGTTCTGATGAGAATAGTTTCCCCAAGTTGAAAACAGTCAGTAGTAATACTTAGAACACGTTCTAGACGTTTTATATAGCATCGTTTATTAGCTTTTTTTTTTATTTGATATTTTTAGGGAACTAATACTAAGAAAAAGAATTCCAAATGTCAACGTTAAGATTATGTGAAGACTTTTTTTTAAATAAAAGTGAATTACTTCCCATTTTGGAAACACACAAATATATTTTTCAATTGCCTTGAAACTAAAAACAGGAGCATTTTTATTACCTGGGATCACTAAGCACAGTAGGGGGGAAGAAGAGGTCAACCCTTACTCCCCAACAGATTTTTAATTTTTACCTTACAGATAACCCCTTGGTGATTTTATCAAATTATTTTGAGAATGTAACCTCCCCCATCACAAGAGAGGTTTGTGTACCCCACTGACTAAAAGCATCAGCATAAGAAATTATACCACACATAGTCAGAATCATTTAAAATACTCGTTAGGGTCCCAAACCTTTGTCTCCTAGACCCCTTGCCATGTTTTTCGGTTTGGGGTAGACCCCTGCTTAATTAATATTGAATTTTTGCAAATTTATCAACTTAAATGCCTTTTTGACAGCTGGTATTACAACTATTTAAAAAGAAATAACTTTCTAACTGTAATGAAGTATAGTGTTTAAAACTTAAAAAGCACAAAACTAACTTTATTAAAAGTTAATTAATACATAAAATAACTAAAGAACAAACAAATGATTTTAATGGGAGAGATGAATCTAGTGCTACAATAACAAATTTTCAACATTTGCTATCAATCTAGCCAGGTTTGATCTTATATCTCCTATGGTATTAATATGTCAAGTCCCCCTCCCCCTTCTTATGCAGATTGGTAACCGCGCTGAAACTCCTTCTCTTAGGGAAAAGCAGAATTAAAAACTTTCTCACGATATTCCATAATTCGGGATAAATAACAGGTTTTTCTTTTAGAAGCCGAAATTGTGCTGACATCCGTATCGAAACTTTACTTTAAAATCTTCGTTTGTGCTTATTCTGATCAGTTTCTATTGTAATGTGACATTTCTTTTTAATGTGACCATATGAATTAATTGTCTACTGTGGTATTACCATATAGTCAAAGCATTCTTAAACCTAGTTTCAAAATTTGAATAAAGGGCATTTAAATGTTGAATGCAAGTTAAAATGTATCTTTTTTTTTTTTTGGCAGATTGTCTGTGGCTAATTGAGAAACTGGGAAAATCCGCAGCGTTCATTATTATATTCTTTTAGTTTAATTTCCGGAAAGAAACGCTAAAATGGTTATTGTTTAAATAAAATTTACGCTGTCGCAAGTGCAAATTAACCTCATTAAAATTTAGTAAATAAATCTGTTAAAGAGATAAAATTTGGTTTCTCCTTGATTAAATTTTTTTTTAAAATTCTAGTCACGACTTAGTTTAATGAAAGTCACTATCATAGACTCCCACTTACTCCTCGTGAACCCCAAAATAATTTTTTCACTGAAGTGGACCCCTTCCCCTGGGGGTCGATATAGACCACTTTGGGAATCACTGGGGTAGATGAATGGTAGAGCCGTGTCGACTCTACGCTCCGGTAGTGACAATTAGAGTAACTGTGAAATACCTTACTATTGCTCAGTACTAAAAAAGACATGAAAAATAAGGAATTTGATATTCAAAAATTTAGTAAAAAATTATAAAAAGCGATTGCTGTGAGCAAAAAAATTAATAATGCCAAAAAAAGTCTAAAAAGCAGATTAGAAATTGTGATTTGGGTGACAGGTGGGGCGATGCCAAGCCAATTCGGTTGCAGCAAAAGTGAATCAAAGTTGAATATAGAAAAAATATTGAGAATGTCAAGTGTTCGAGAACAAGCGATTTGATTGGGTGCCCGAAATGGTCGTAAAGTTTTACTTAAAGCCAACCATTCAGAGATCAGCCCAGGTTCCCACCCACATGAAAAAAATTCAAATTGTTCAAAAAAAATACTTCGCGTCATGACTAACGCACCTTGGTACGTTAGAAACGACGTGATACACTACGATTTACACATGGAGCCGATATCTAGTTTCATCACTAAGTTATCCAGGAATGTTTTTAGAACCATCGAAAATCACGATAACCCCATAATAAAAGCACAAACATTATTTACGTATCCACATCCTAAATTAAAGTATGCTTATGCACTACAAAGTGGGCTTTGCCTCTTAAACCTCCATAGACACTACAAAAAAACACTAATTTTATACATCTACAACACCAAATGCTCTAATGCGCCGAAACGGACTCTTAGTGAACTGTCACTGCCCGCCGCTCATATTGGTTGCCTCCTCTTTTATTGTTAGTGATCGTTTTCCTTCCTTGCGCTTCCTCCGATTTCTCCCGGTTCGTCCGCCTGCGGCCACCTCGGAGCCAGTTCCTCTGCCCCCACGCCGGGGTTACTTGATTTTTTATTTTTCTCTCATGGATTTGCTATTCTTTTCACACTGGGTAAAAGCGCTACGCGCTGTAGACCCGCAAATTCTAATTTTAGTTTAGTTCAGCCCAGGTTTTTGACGAAGTCAGATCTCTGGCTGTTAAGAAGTGGAGTTTGGAATAAAAATAAAACCAACTAAAATAAATTTTGAAAGAATGTTAAGAAGTGGTTTGTTATAAGAAAGTTCTCAGAGATATTGGATTCCCTTCCCCCAAACAAATTTTTTAACAGTAAGGAATCTTAAAGTAAAGGAATCTTAAAAACATAAAAGAAGAGGCATTTAAGTTTCTTTATTTTAAAAAAAAGTACAATTTTGTTGAATTGTGGAAGATACATTGATAAACAGAGTTCCATTATGTAATTAAAAAAAATTTCACAAGGAAAATGGCAATTTCAGCTTACAAAGTGTGGTGAAAATGTATGAATAATTTTTTAATTACTTACTTGTTAATACATAACAAAAAAGGCATATGAGGATAGCAGTAGAATTTTAAAAGGCAAACCTCATTTTAACCCTAATTTCAGCATTTTTTTTTAAATGCTATCGGAAACAATTTAATATTCGAAGAATCTTGATCACAAGACACCTCTCACAAATACAAAAGGAATACAAAAATGCATCTGATATTTGTAAATCTCTTGGAACAAAATTCAAGGGGCATTCGCAATCCTAAGCACGCAGTCACGAGCAAGATTTATCAACGTTTACTAATAATATGATTTTTTTTTAAAAATTGTAAAAATTGATTTTGTAAATCTAACTGCACTGCACAAATTAGTTTACTGCATAAAAATGGGGATCGCATTTCGTTTTATATATATATATTCGTTAAAATTCTTGATTTTCAAAAATAAACACTTTTCATCACCAACGAATACACATTTTTATTAAACGCAACTCAAATCAATCCGAATTATAAATATTTTTTGAAAAATAATCTCCATATTAATCATGCAATCCTTGAAATACTAACTAATGCAAATTTCACTATATTTCTTTAAGTATTTACAAATAAGGATAATTAGTTTCAAGAGGTATAACTCCTCAAACCATAATATACTTGGACGAAGATGTGTTTTACAACATAAAATATTAAATTAAGTTTTACTAAAACACATCAACTCGTTCAAGAAAGACCTCCACAAAAGGATTTCCACGCTGATATCCCGTTTACATTTCCACTACCCAAATTAAAAATGCGTAAAAACAGGTATTTAATTCATTTATTTGTAACCTTGTACAATTGAATTCGAAAAATGTATGAATACATTAAAAGTAAATAATTTATTCAAATGGAATTAGCGATTAGTGAATAACTTTCGAAATATTTCATGTATCCATTGAACCTTGAATTCTCCCCAAATGAAAGAAAGATAATATTTTATTTATTTTTCCTATAATTCGATTTTTATATGTATCACCTGCAACGATCTCCCAACGCAAAGGTAAATGAACTTAGATGTTAATGTAAACACACTTTAAAATAATTCGCTAGAAAAAAAATATTAAACAAAACAAATATTAGTAGCTAACATTCAATATCGATTATATATAATGTACTAGCTGTTACCCGCCCGCTTCGCTGGGTATTTCATGATGTTTTATAAATTTTTACTGCTTATATATATGTATAAATTATTGATATCTAAGTCCTAGCATTAAGAATTCGATTGAATTGAAAAATATACTTATACCTGTAACTGTCACCTGTTGATAAAAAAAAAAGGGCAGAACTCATCTAATTTGTATTTTCTAAAAATCTCTAAAATTGAAGCATAGAATGATGTTTGCTCTTTCGTAACTCAAAAACCAAGTGGATTCCCGCAAAACCAATTTTCGGTGGATCTCTACTCCGTAAATTGAACATGCAAGCCAAATTTCAAGTCTAAATCTAACAGAAAAAAGCAAAAGTTTTACTATAAATATCCCCGTAATCCCGTTGAGAGCCGTTTTCCAAAATAACCGCTCTTAGCGGATTTCAATTCAACAAAAGAAAAATGCAAACCAAATTTCATTATTATAGTCCTTGTAGCTCGAAAAAAGTAATTTTTTTTGTCAATACGTCCCAGTAACCCCCTGCAACCCCCAGAACTTGATTTGCTTAAAATTTATTCTTAGTGGATCCCTATTCAACAAAAGAAACATGCTTAACAAATTTCAAGTATATGGGTCTAACAATTAAAAACAGGAATTTTTTTCTGTAACTCCTCTTGACCCCTCGCAAACATCTTTGGGGTCAATTATCATTTTACTCTTTGTTAGAGGAACTCTATTTCATGAAAAGAACATGCCTACCAATTTTCAAGCAGGATGATCAAATAGTTTAAAAATGGAAATATTTATCGATTACGCCTCTTAATCTCCCGAAATTAAACTTAGTAGTTGATATTCGTGAAACCCATTTTGTAGCGGTTCTCTACTTTACGAAAGGAATCTGCTTATCAAATTTCAAGACTGTACGTCTAACAGTTTAAAAATGGGGGTAATTGTCTATAACGCCACTTGAGCCCCCGCAACGCCATTTCTGGGTCTGTTTTCACAAAACCCATTTTGTAGGGGAATTGCACTCTATGAAAGGAATCTGCTTAAAAATGCAAAAAAATTATCAATAACGCCCCTTGAACCCCCGCAACACCACCTAGGGGTCGATTTTCACAAAACACATTTTGCAGTGTATTTCTATCCTATGAGAGGAATCTGCTAACCAAATTTCAAGACTGTGAGTCTAATAGTTTAAAAAAAGAAATAATTATTTATATCTGCCCTTAACCCCCGCAACACCCCTTGGGGGTCAATTTTCTCCAAACCCGTTTTGTAGCGGATATTTACTCCATGAAAGAAACTTACCTACCAATTTTCAAGCAGGTAGGTCAAATAGTTTAAAAACGAAAATATTTATCTCTTACGCCACTTATTCCCCTGCAACGCCACTTAGAGGTCTGTTTTCACAAAACCTTCTTATAGCTGATCTCTACTCTATGAAAGAAATCTTTTTATCAAATATAAAGACAGTGCGTCTAATAGTTTAAAAATGGAAATAATTATCTATAACGCCCCTTAAGTCCCCTCAACGCCACTTGGGGGCAATTTTCACGAAACCCATTTTTAGCGTATCTCTACCCTATGAGAGGAATCTGCTTACTAAGTTTCAAGACTGTACGTCTAATAACTTAAAAATAGGAACTTATAACGCCCCTTAAAACCCCCGCCCCCGCAACACCCCTTGGGGGTCAATTTTCCAAAAACCCATTTTGTCGCGGATATTTACTCCAGGAAAGAAACTTACCTACCAATTTTCAAGCAGGTAGGTGAAGTAGTTTAAAAACGGATATATTTATCTATTACTCCCCTTAATCCCCCGCAACGCCACTTAGAAGTCTGTTTTCACAAAACCCGTTTTGTAACTGATCATTATTCTACAAAAGGAATCTATATATCAAATTTAAAGACAGTGCGTCAAATAGTTTAAAAATGGAAATAATTATCTATAACGCCCCCTAAGCCCCTGCAACGCCACTTGGGGGTCGATTTTCAGCAAACTCATTTTGTAGCGGATCTCTACTCTCTGAAAGGAATCCGTTTACCCAATTTCAAGATTGTACATCAAGTAGTTTAAACATGGAAACAATTATTATTAAAGCCCTTAACCCCCCGTAACGCCCCTTGCGTTTCGAATTTCGGAAAATCCTTTCTTAGCTGATGTCTACTCTATCAGAGGAACATGTCTACCAAATTTCAAGTCTGTAGGTTGAATAGTTCCAGAGATTTCGTGATTAGTCAGTCAGTCAGTCAGTCAGTCAGTCAGTCAGTCAGTCAGTGAGTGAGTCGCTTT
>BMAO01038374.1:0-60290 GCA_019973975.1 Trichonephila clavata | reverse complement strand
AAACTGTTAAAAATATTTATTCGAATAATTTGCTTGAATCTAAAAGTCGCACTCTTTTTCAAATGACATTGCTACTGAAAATCGAATGTAGGTTAGGATCGAAGGCGAAAAAATACTTGAAAGGAGGAAGTTGAACAAGATCTTGATCTTTTTATACTATTTTTTAAAAACTTTTTTATCAAAAACATATTGAGAATTTGGGGTTCGGCTTAGATTAGAATAAACACAGCATAACAACGATTCTCAAATTGAGGGGCACGAAAACCCTACCAGGGGGGGGGGGTGCTCATCGAAAAGTCTAAAATAAAAGATTATTTAAAAAAAACAATTATAAATGTACTGAAGCAAACCAAAATACATTCAGACATTATAAAAAAATAAGATACGGATTTACAATTTTAATCTAGACAGGAAAAGTAGAATAATGCTTACATATATGTAATTTACTTAAAATATATATTACTTAAAAGTAACATATACAAAATTTAATACTTATCTTGATAATTTGTACAGTTTACAATTAAGGTTGTATTGTAGTATTGCTTATATATAAAGTAATTTACTTAAAATATCTATTACTTAAAAGTAACATATACAAAATTTAATACTTATCTTGATAATTTGTACAGTTTACAATTAAGGTTGTATTGTGGCTTTATCATCAAAGAACATCATTGCATTCAATATATTGTTAATAAATGGGATGAGGGGCGATAAAAATAATGAAGGAAAATTGTTTCTCCATGATTGAAAATTTGAGTAGCACTGCAGTATAATGATTTGTCGTCATCCACTGACACCATTTTTCTCATAAGATACATTTAAGAGATGAATAACATCTCAAAGCACTGCAGTGAACACACAGAACACATCTAACCAAATTCTTTACAGTGAGGGGCAACCATTGAATGAGACAAAAATAAAGAAGTTCATAAGCGTCTATTGATATTTAAATTCTTTATCATGATGTACATATTGGGCGATATGTTCTAATTAATTTTTCTATTGTGAAAAGAACATTTATCAATGATTAATCTTTCTAAGCTTTCCTCAGCAAGAATCTGAATCCGTTATAGAAAGCATTTCCTTTTCAGTCCTTCAACACTCTTCAGATTAGCACAACTACATGAGATCCAGGAATAAAAATACCCAGATTGCCGGACCATGCCATCCGGCGAATCTTCCACATCTCCCTCCCCCTCTTTTCTGCCCGGACTGGATCTGATGGATAGTGGATTTCCTGCCCCCTCCTTTCATTAAGGCCCGCCCCTATCTCCACCGAAATTCCGGTGTCGTGTCGATCTGGCGGAGATCCAAGAACGCCACTTTATCGTCTGCTCTTTCGCGGTCAGCCCAGAGGGGGGAAGGTGAGGGTCAGTTCGTTTAATGTTTCGTTTTGTTCACGGTCAGCGGTTTCTGATGGCTCAGAAGAGAGGAAGAGTAAAAAAAAATGGATAGATAAAAGTTAAAATTAATGAACCTACGAAATTTTTACGGATTTGCGCGTTGAAGTGATTCTCTATAAATAAAGCATAATATTCATTAAAGGAGCTGGTGCGAGAGTAGTGGCTTAGTAAACAACGCATTTCCGTTTTTTTTTTCTTGAAACTTTTAGCGAAAACAAAATCAAGTAAAGTGTACTGGCACCAAAAAAAAAAATAATAATTTAAGTAGGCCATTCTTTTGTTATTCAAAATATGTTTAACTTTCTAAGTGCGTATTTATTATTTACAAATATTTTATGGGGTATTTAATTATTTCAATACTGCTAAATTTGATATATGTATGTATATATATATATATACACACAGTAGAACGTCGTTTATCCAAATCAATTGGGACCGGACATTGTTTGGATACGCAATTGTTCGGATAACCGAAAACCTAATGCGATCCCTACAGTATATGAAACCAGATACTATACGAATATTGACAATCATCACATGCGGGAAACGTGCTTGAAGAAAAAGCAAAATAGGTGCAAAATGTCACATTTTTACCTTTATTGTGGAAAATAATCACTATTTTTCGCTGTACCATTGTACATCTTCGTTTTTTCGGTGCAAGGTCTCTGATTTCGGACATTTGACGCTCCAGATAATAAACGTTCGGATAAAGGACGTTCTTCTATATATATAACATAAGTCAAACATAAATGAACAAGTATTTTATATCATTCTACTCTCTCTCAAGGACGCAACAGCTCATGAGGGAAAAGGCTTAATGTGGCCACCTCAGTTTGCATGACACTGAACACTGAGTTGCATGAGCAGATGTTCTGGTCAGATGGTCAGTCTGGCACAACTCCCCCCCCAGTGTTTAGTTGCCAAGCATGCTTGGTACATATGTATCGACACACTGACTGATATAAGGCTGAGTCGACCTTGCACAGCCTGGGGTTAGAATCCCGGACCTGTGGCGTGGAAGCGTGATACACTACCACGCAGCCACTGGACTTCATAATGTTACATTATCTGCCAGAAAAGTAAATGATTCATGAACTGTTTTTAATATTTAGAAGTTTATAAAGTAATAGTAGACAACGTTTAGATGTATATTGCTTTATAAGAATCAAATAATTGGAAATCTCTTTTCTAATTTTCTAGATATTTTGAAATAACATATAGTATGTTAAAAAGGATTTTTTTAGCTGAAGTGAGTGAGTGCGAGTTATATTAACGTCACACTATAGAGCAACACGAGGGCTGCGCGTAACGGACCTCATAATTTTCATTATGACAAGCTGGCTCCCAATCTCAAAACTCCGCCACCACGCTAAAGGAGAGGACTTTGTTCGACAGATTAAACGTTCACCACAGCCTCCTCTACACGGGGGCTCTTCAGTGGCACCAAGACTCTAACCCACGACACACTGGTCACGAGTTCGAGACCATAACCATTAAGCTACACGGTAAAAGTTTTAGATTGAGACATCAAATTGAGTGGTCTTCTTTGAATTCCTTTCATACTTTAAAAGTATAGAAGCTGGTTTTTGGATCACAATAAAATCACAATGGAAACCAGATAGTGGGCACCATGATGTAGCTTTAAACTAATCCGATATGTTCTACGTGGCCTCTGATTAACTTAAAGAGTTTTTAAGAGTAAATAATAACTCTTTTTAAGAAAGAAAGATACTAGCTTCATTTGTGGTAATTCTAAATTAGCTTTAAATGTAAAGAGCGATTTGGTAATTGTTTTACCGATAGCAAACTAGATGCTGTTTTCGATGTTTGTAGACTGCACAAATAAAGACCTTTTATTTCCTGTTGAAAAAAAAATTTCTGAAAAAACTTATCTTTTTATGATAAGTCTTCCTATGTTAATAGTCATTAAGAATGAAAACAAATGAAGCTAAAGAGAGACATTTATCAATTTGCACAATGGAAATTCTCACAATGAAAGAGAAAATAAATGCATATATCCTCAGAAAAGTTTATAAAGAAAAAAAAAAATAGTATTTTCTTTTGAGCGCACTTTTTATGCCCTACATGGAAAAAGAAACAATAAAATGCCTAAAGATGCATTGAAAAAATTCAACCAGAATCAGTTTTTCAAAATCTCTTGTTGTACTTAACAAAATACATGACGAGTTCCATAATTAGTCTATATATTTACTGTATTTACGTAAATTTAGCTTTATATTTTAAAAAAAAGTTTTCGTTTCTGAGAATTTATATACAGATGAAAAACTTGCTTTAATATCTGTATTCATTTGAAAAAAAACCCATCACAATTCAATAATCCTGGATCAGTAATGATATTGGAGATATTTTTAGGAATATATTATTTTTAAGGCATTTGACTAAGGTCGGAAACGCGATTTTACAAAAGCGTTTAAATGAATAATATTTTGATATTTTGCTTCACTTGAATTAGGATACATACATAATTGTTTTAAAAATACTATTACAATAAAAAAAATATGTAAATGCAATTTTTTGCAATAAATGAAGAAATAAATTACATATTTTTTTAAACTTTATCTTTTTTACAGATAATGGTTCTACAATAGTGATATTTTGCTTACATATAACAACAACTTTTCTACAGAGCCTGAATAAGCATTTTTGAAAAATTCATAGTATTTTAAGAACTACTATAAATTAAAATTCTAACTGGTGTTTTTTTTTTGTTTCTCTACTTCTCGATTTATTAAAATATAAATAAATCCTCGTCTATATTATATGTATTTAAAAGATTCTAATTCAGGCTCTGTACAGTAGTATTAGCTATATATATAGGCAAACTATTATTATAATTATTATAGAAGCCTTTTTAATGAAAGTGAGAATTTTCTGAAAATATGCCCCTCTTTCTTTATTTCTTTAGCCAAAGAATTGCATTTAAGTAATTTTTTTCTTGTAATAAGATTCTTAAATCAATTTTTTGTACATATTCTTATTCAAGTGATACTAACTATCAAAAAACATCATTTATTAATACACTTTCGCAAAATACTTTAAAAAAGAATTAAAGTTAGTAGCTTTACTTCAAAAACAGATATAAGGAAGGAAATACATAAATTAATATTAAGTGCTAAAAAGAATATTGTTGGCATATAACTTACAGTTATGTCCAACTTCCATCCATCTTCTATGCACTTCCCGGTATAAGAGGATTTTCCGCACGGCAGGAGAGATATTTACCGCTGTCTTCGCTGGTTGGGGTAAAGATGAGGATACTAGTAGTGACATAACCATCTATGGAGATGCGCTCTTTCGTCCTTTTCATCTTGGTATTCCCTTTCCACCAAGTGATAGTGGCGGGTGGTCGAGAGCCTGTTGCACGACAAACCAGTTCTACAGGACTATTGGCTGAGAGGGGTCGTCGATTGCTTCTATTGAAACTTCCAGTGGCCGGACTAGAATGAAAAAGAAAGAAAAATTCGAATAAAATAAATAGGTTAAACTCAAACTAAAATCTGATCTGGATTGATCAATCACTTATTTACAGTGGCGACTATTAACTTTGAACTATACATTCATACGTATCTTAAATGTCTTGATTACATTTTGTATTGGATTAAGGGGCTCATTTCAAAATAAATAAGAAAAGAATTAACATTTTTAACTTTATTTCAAATTTAATTCAATTTACTTTACCAAATATAATCCATACTATAGCACAAGTATGCTTTACTTAAAGGTAAAAGCAGGACTTCTAACCGAAACTGAACCGAAAACCAGAAAAAACCGTTATTTAATCGGAACGAAAACCGGAACCAAACCGAAAAAAATATCAGTTTATTTCGTTAGATGTTTCTTCAGTCATTTTTTTACTGTAGCCAAAAAAAAAAAAAAAATTAAATAATATTTTCTAATTTAAGGCCAATTATGTAATAATCAACATTACATTTACATTGTTTCTTGATTTCCCGTTTAACTAGTACTTTTCTGTTACAGTTTCGCATGAAACTACTTGTAGAAGGCACATTTAATTCAGCTGAATGAACTAGAAGTATACTTGATTTTTTTAAAGAAATATATCAGTCTGAGTAAAATTTTGGCATATCAGAATGCGATCATTTACGTATGTTTTTAGAGAGTGTTTACATCAGGGCTTCTCAAAATTTCAATATTTGTGACCCACATTTAATCATATTTTTCATTGTCCCCCTCTTCATACAATAACAATATACAAAATTCAATAATCCTATACTTTGACGCTAAGGCTACAACACGATTTTAGTCTCTAAAATGTCACCGGCGTATATATACGCCTCGCTCAACCGGTTCATTAAATGTCCCGTACGCATATATACGTCTTTTCGAATTACGACCTTCTATGTGCACCTGCTATTCCTAAACTTATTCCAAAGGTTTTGTAATGCAGTAAGGATCTTGACAGTATTTGCGAAGGATCTACTTATTTCAAAGAAATTTTTACTCATTTATGTCTTTTCATCCACCTCCCTCCCCCTTTTACAACACATACGCGTGCCTACATGGAAAACGGTGGAATTGGGGAGCGAATTGCGTAACTTTCAATCAGCAGTTAATGGATTAATTATAAACCATACAAATTATCACGATAAGTGTTAATATTTGTATATAATTTTATTTATGAAAAGCCCATGGCGTCACTGGTATATTTATTTAACATGTTCTTCACCTAGCATTGGTAAATTAATTATAAAAAAATATTGTGCAGTACTGATACATTTATAAGTGTGTTATATTAGTACAAATGGTATTTTATATTTATTATGTCTGAATGTATTTGTGTTTACTTTTAGTAAATTAATATTTTTTTAAAAAAAAATCTTTTGTTTTCGATTTTTAATATGCTTGCGCCCCCTAGTAGAGTTATCACGCCCCTTAGGGGCTCGCTCCACAGTGTGAGAAATGTTGGTTCAGATAGTGGTTCAGAAATATATGAGCCTAGCTGTCAAAGGCGATTTTGATAATGAATAATGCCCACCGTTATCTGCTTCCCGATAGTATCGCACATGCTGATTAATTGTATCAATTCACATAGTGTAACAATTAAAAAGAATAAAATCTTCTAAATTTTGATAGAACTATATTGTGTTTATGATAGAATTATACTTTTAGTGCAAATAAGAATATACATAAAATAAACTTATTCATTCCGGAACTGAAACGATATCTTTTTTAATTCAATAGGAAAGAGAAAAACTATTGTTGGAAGCTCTGGTAAAAGTGTTCGTTTTCTTAAAAGGGTAAATTACACCACAAATATAATATTTTTAAAAATGATATTCATCTTATAACTTTAAAACTTTGCACACATAGTAAAACTATATAAAGCAATTTTTAAATAAGAGATTTCGTGTCAGAAAGTTATTCATAATAAATATACATGAATTTTAATACTTTGGAAGCATTTTTGTATTACTCTACAGTTAAATATTTTAATAAAAATTAAATTATCGCATTAAATTAAATATAATAATGCAACAGATGCACCTAAAAATTGGTGATTGTACAAGCAGTTATTTTTTACAAAGTGGTTCTTAAACTTAGCTTTTTTTTTTTTAAAGTTACGTAGATGCATGAAGTGACCTCTTAATTAAAAGAAGTTATTGATTTATATTACATATATAAAAATTCACAACATTATTAAAATTATGGATGGACACATCCATTTAAAAGCACTTTTATTAATTTAAATCAATCCGGAGGAAGATATTAAAAAGTGATTTTTTATCTTAAGAAATCAAGGAATTGTGTTAATTTAAGAGAATATGAATAATGCTGAAAATTGAAAATTTCCACATAACAGTAATTATGGCAACGAACAATTTTCGGACTTTCACAGGGTAAAAAGGGACGCTATTTTTTCACCGTAAAAACAAAATTACGTTTCATTGAATTTTGTTTTGTTTTGTTTAGATGAAACGTAAATGTAGGAATTATTCTGTCATTTCTTTTGGGTGTCCATATAATTTAGAAAACATAAAGCACAATGAGAGTAAAAATAATTTTATACAAGGGAAGGGAAGATACAAAAAAACCCCATAATTTATTTTTGTTAGTTTTTTTTTAATTTTACGTATTTTTTAAACTGTGTATTGTTTCCCTTCAAAGTATTGCCCAGTGAACTGATGCACTTGTTTCAATGTTTTTGTCACAGCTCTAAATAGTTCTCGATCTTTTGAGGCAGGATACTGTTCAATACCATTAGGGTATTTTCTTTGACTTCATCCTCATCACTGAATAGTTTACCATTCATACTTCTCTTCAACCATGGAAAAAATAGTTTGATGGAGCCACCAGATCAGGTGAGTAGGGAGGATGAGGCACAAGCATCAGTTAGAGAACGGGAGCACCATCTGTAGAACTGTGAGTTTCCCAAATCCCTGCCATTAAAGGTTTCTCGAAGCATTATAACGATCTCGGTTGCAATTGTTCTAAGAGAAAGCAAAATTTGACACACAATTTTTGTCGTTTGTGGTTGGCCATATCTCCAGCTGCCAAATGGTTGAAACAGAACAGTACACAACACAGCACTACAAGAAATCCACTTAACCCAGACTGACGCCAACACTCTAACAGTCGCGTGAGACCCCCAAGTAACACCACCTAACGGCAAATCTCATAACTATTGAACATGCCCGTACAACAGCTCGGTTCCAGTTATGTTTGGGTCTCTCCTTCGTATAGTAATAATAGACAAAATGTTGAAAATAATGTGTAGAAAAAATTGAAAAAAGGCATGCATTTTTATCGGTATATATAAATGTAAATTATAAGCGCATACTCTGATTGAAAGATGATTATTTTCAAAAAAAGGTAAGGTACAACATATAGAGAAATTAAGGTACATCTGACTAACAACAAAATAATATAAAGATTGAATGCTAAATGATTAGTTAAAGAAGTTATTCAGATACAAGAAAATAAAACAGAAATAGTATAAATTGCAACTGACGTTTTATCTAATGATTCTATCACTAAAATATATTAAGAAAGCTTGGCTGTGTGAAATTATTCAACTCTGAAAATGTTTAATGATGTTCGATCTCCATTATTAATAAGTATGATAATGTATATTTTATTTGTTTGACAAATAAGTGATTGGAAGCTTAATGATTATGATTCAAAGTTTTATAAGTTAACTAATTGTTTTTCTTGGATGGACTCATAGTTCGTAATTATTTAGAAATTAAGTTATGAAGTATAGAAAATGGTTCTGGTTATGCTAATGATGTTAAGGCTCACAGAGAAATGACTGAAACTTGATTGATAGTACTATAAGTCTCAGGAATTGACCAAATGTTTTATCTAAGCTTGATTTATGAACTGTTGGCGTGATTTATGAACGCCAACAATTTTCAGATTTTTTTTCGCCAAATGTTTTAGGTATCGCTCCACTGACAAGGCATGATTTATGAACTACTTAGGAAATAAGTAATGAGGTATACTAATATCATAGTCTTAAAGTTTAGTCAAGAAGAATTTTTATTATATAAACACTATTATTGGTCGATAAAGTATATTTATAGTCAATGGAAAGTATAATTTAATAAGTAAGAAAGATACAAAAACTTTAAAATGTGACGTAAAATTTATTTATTTTTCTATTCGGCGAGACGATTTAAATTAACAAAATGAAATGTAATTAAAAATAGTTAGTGAAAATATTTTGTACTATTTTTATTTTAAAGAGGAAGGGGTATGCAGAAACATTAAGTACAAAATTCATTGATGTTTATATTACGTATAAGAACATATAACAAAATGAATAGACTAATTTAAACATACTGTATTTAAACAAAATTCTTAAAAATTCTCAATTAAACTTTTCAAGCATGAACTACAAAAAAAAAAATTTTCAACGGGATTTTTTTTCGTGCTGGGTGCAGATTTCACTTATATCATTTCAAAAAAATTACGGTTTGAAGAATAAAAAAAAATACAAATGCAATTCAAGTTAAATTACATACAAAATTGGGAGAAAAACTAATTTAAATAACTGCAAAGCTTCTAAATCGAATTTGCAGCTTAGTTTTCTTTTAGAATGATCACCGTAAGAATCTCATCTTTAGAAACGTTCTTATTTTGTTCTTAAAAAGAGCCTGCGTTAGTTACTAAACAAAAAAAAAATAAAGCAGCCAGCAAAAACATATTAAAATGAAGAGTCCAAAACTAATCTAGATACCTAATTAGATGGGACTGCGAAATAGAAGTGGATTCCACTGTTTAGAATATTCCCCATACACTCATTTGGAAGTCTAACCCTGAGTACCTTCCAACTCATTAAGATAGAAAGGGGCCAGCCTTTGCGTAATCCCAAACGAAAGCTTGAAAACAAGGGTGCATCACCCCTCTACCATATACCCTAGCTTTCATTCAAGCACAGCAAACGAAAAAAAAAATCAGTTATTAATTCGGGGTCCGTCCTTCCCTCTCCCTTTCTGTTGCTATCACATCTCATACACCCTCCTGGCATTTTTAGTTAATTAACAAGAATAAAGAAAAATCGTTTGCTCAGGGGAAGTAAAAAAGATTTCTATCCTTCTATCATACATACTTCGCCTAACGTGCAAACACAAATTTAAATTATCTTTCTTTCGAAAGATTATATATATACATATTTTATTTCTATACTTCATAAAAAAAAATCACAGAAAAAAAAAGAAGGGTAAGAAAAAATCTCAAGTTGTCGATGTTTAGCAAGTATAGCTTAAGGGTAAAAATGAAAGGGGTAAAAAAAAAGTTTGCGTTTGTGCCTATACCATAGCTAAACATTTGAAGAAAGATTAGCCTTTTTAATAAAAGTTCCCCATCTGGTAAAGTAAGTCTAAAATTAGATAGAAAAGAAGGATGAGGATTTTTTTTCTTGTCCCTTTTTTGAATCTCAACCCTCTTAACTCAAAAAGAAAAGTTAAAATGTTGTTTGTAAGATAAGTCGTCCTCTTTTTTTTTAACTTTTTTTTCTGGTTCTTTTAAAGATAGCAAAAGACGAAACGGATTAAACTGGAAAAGTATGAATGCGTGCAGTTATTGAACATTTGAAACATTTTGGAGGTATGTTATTCCCATTTTTTTATTTTAAGTCCATAGATTTATTCGAGTAAAAAAATGTAATTTGAGTATATTTTAAATTTTTGAAGCCCCAAAGACTTTTTTAAAAAAATCATTAGATGTCTTTTTAAATAATTAAACACCTATGGTTGAGAAAAAAAAAAGTCTTTGGACCAGGGATTATATATGTTACTTTTTTCCCTCACAAAAGCAACACGCTGATTTTACGTTTTTCTGGTTTTTATATTAAAATTTGGATGTGATAACTATTTTCCGAGATCTTTTGTAGGAAAAGTGAAAAAACAGTCTTTTTCTTAAGCGCAGTAAAAAAGTATATGCATCGAAAACAGTTACTTTTAATTTATTTTGTGGAAAAATTGTATACCAAATGAATTTAATCATAGTTTTAATTAAGAAATAAGCTTCTAATGAAATTATTTATTTTATATCATTTATAATCAAAATCATTTTTCATATTTTAATTTTTTTATTTTTGAAAACGTATCTTTCGTAACCAAACAATTACAAATACAGCCACGTTGGCATCAATTTTGGTGACATAGCGACCATTTTGGCGCGTCCAAACATGAAAAGGTTTTTTTCTCACATTTTAAAGTGCTCATTTGAGCTGGAATTTTCTATACACTATTGTTTTCGGTAACGATGCGGTGATTCAATTATAATTAATTAAATTTATTGAATAAATTTTTTTTGAAGAATTACAGATACAGCTACGTTGGCTCAATTTTTAGCGACTTGGGTCAAAAACTTTAAGAGATATTTTTTTCTCACGTTTCAAAGCTGAACAGTTGAACCAAAATATTATATACGCGACTGTTTTGAAGGACAATGCGATACTTTAATGATAATTAATAAAAAAATAATTACCACTTAATGTTGCGATTCTGTCACTTTTTTATTAATTGTAACTATTTAATAAAAAGTAAATAAAACAATTTTTTTTGCTGATCTAAGTAGGAATTGACTTAATTTTTTTATGTTACTTGTTTCAATTCAATTCATCCATTCAAAGTGGAAATTGACTTTAAAAAATTTTATATTACTTTTTATAACTAGATATAACTTCAAATTACTTTACATTGAATTTAAAGTATAAAGAAAGAAGATGGAATAGTTAACTTAAGCTAACATTTGTTCTTGTTGCATAACAAATCTTTGATGTTTAACTAGATTGCTCTCACAAGTAGTTTCTTTAAAACACTATTATTTGTTCATAATCTTGCATGCAATCTAAATGCAAATACGTTACCACTCTCACAAGACTCCGATGAAACGAACCAGGCTGTTTAATTACGAATCACTTAAAAGTACCTCAAAATTCAAGAAGCATTAACTCAACCCTATATGTAAACTTCTGAAATAATCTACTTTGGAATGTCCATCAGGAATTCAAAACTTCAGGTTTCTTTTTCCTTCTTTTAAACTATCATTCTCCTCCTCAACATTTTAAATTCTGCTTTGTAAGTCTCCCAGGAATTGATTTGTTGCTCCGTTTAAATTTGGAGCGTTTTCGTCTCCCCAACTCTTCAGGCACTTTTAAATAAAGGATGTTGTTTACTTTAAAGTTTTGTGTGTTTTCCTTCCGAACGGAACGTTGAATTTCAGCAATGGTGGAGGCTGGATGTACAGTCGAGTTACTGTTCGGTGAATCTCAGAGTATTTTAAAAGACGATATCTTTAAGTCAAACATAGGGGAACTATAAAGGACGTGCTTTAGATAAGACCAATTAAGGCGGATTTATCTGATGGAAGCTATGCAAATGTAAATAAATTTCAATAAGTTAGTGATATCTTGTACATTGTAAATACTGGAGTTTTTATTCTATTTTTTTATTACAGTTTGCAACACATCATGTAACACAGTTATTACGTTCCTAAGAAATACAGTGTTATGCAAATTTGTATTATATAAATAAATGATTAGGTTCAAAAACAGGGATTTATAATGTTTATTAAATATTTCAGCATTAATTATTTGAGACAGATTACCAATAAGATATCTTAAGCACATTTAAAAGAGAGAACTAGCACTGTTCTTTGTTGTATGTGTCAACTGTAACCGAATAGTCAAGATCGTGAGCTCGTAGTCAATATAGTTACCGTCGAGTTAACATTGTTATATTGGAAGCTATTTGAGTGATATATATATATATATTAGAGTGATATATTATATATATATATATAGTAGGAATCAACCTTTCAAGTAATAAGGACAATGTGTGAGGTGTCACCACACTTTCCTAATTTCCACACCATTATGAAGGCTTCTGGACTCAGTTACGGTGGTTAAGATGAGACAATAGGGATCGAACTCAAGACACACCACTACGAGTCCATGATCTTGACCCCTAGGTTACTACGACATATTCGGTTTTAAAGGATATATATATATATATGTATATATAATATATATATGGTTATAGTAATACTTCCTTTTTAATATTTCCCCTCTTTATTAAAAACAAATAGCATCGATTAATCAAATATAATTTTGAGATTTTTTTAAAATTTATTTTAAAAATTTGTGAAATAAAGTTAATTAAAGATTCTTTTAAAAAATCAAATTGAACATAATTATTTTACTAAGAGTTTTGGATTGCTGGAATGACTAGAACAAAAACCAAAACTACCTGATGCTTCGCAATTGGTTAACTTAAGTATGATTTCAGAAATATAAATTGGATTAATGTTATTTTTGTAATGCGTAAATATAATAATTATCAAACATTATTAATTTATTTTAAAAATAGTAAAGTCAAACGATAAATATATCTTAAAAATGTACCCTTTTCAAAAAAAATAAAACTATTAATAAACATCAAAAATGTAGTTCCGTGCACTTTGTCAGCTTCATTTTTTCGCATTTGAAATTAGTTTTAGAGAATTGCATATACGCTAGTGTTTCTGAAACTGTGTGTGTGACCCTCTAGGGAGGAAGGGTTAACCCTAAGTAGGGGGGAGGCGCAGACATACTGAAAAGTCGAAAAATATTACTAATTTACTAAAAGGAAGGAAAACAAAATACATTCTGACATAATAAAAATAAAATACATATTTACACTAATATAATACGCTCTTATAAATTAATCAGTACGGCACAATGAATTTGATAATTATTTTAACAATACTAAGCTTAGAACAATATATATATATATATATATATTTTATATATTATTTTATATATTTTTTTTTTTTTTTTTTTTTTTTTTTTTTTTTTTTTTTTTTTTTTTTTTTTTTTTTTTATTTTATTTTTTTTTTTTATTATTATAATATATTATATATATATCTATTATATAAAATGCCATATGGAATAGTACCCTTCACATTTCAATTTTAGAAATATCATTTAAACTTTATAAAAAAATAATATTTAGTATCTGAAGAAGTATTGAGAATTAATAATTATAAAAAATTCTTTCAAAGTTGCCTAGACTATAACTATCCAGCTAATTTTATTTATAATATATGTCATCAAAGTTATAGCTATTTAATTATTTTTATTTTAAGTATTCATTTCTATTTATTTTATAGTATATAATTTTATTGTTATATTTCTTAATATTTAGTCTATAGTATATAATATTCTTGATATAGCTTATATAAGTTTAGTTACTATAAATATACATAGATGCGCCTTTATTCTTAGTATGCTGTGTTTTTTTTGATGCAGTGAGTCAGTTCATTGTAATCTGTATACATCGGGTAAGATTAGAGTTTCTTTGCTCATTTACATTATTGTTAATTATGTTATATTCATTATTACTCTCTTGCAAATATTTATATATATATATATATAATAATATAATTATATATATATTATATATATATATTATATATTAATATTTTATTTATATTATATATATTTTATATTTATATTTTTTTTTTATTTATTTATATATTATATTATATATATATATATATATACGCACATATATGAATATATGAATCATTAGAATGGAATAAAGTTAATTATTTGCCTTATGTATTAGAAGCAACATGAATAGTATTGGTGACAGACCGCTAAGTTTTGAACGCTAAGCAAAATACTAGAACAACAATTCTGAGTTAATATCTAGCTCTTTTAAATTCGACAGCATGTCGAAATGTTTGCTATATGGAATTACAATTAATTTCTAATTTAATTCCTCTGTATATCGAATACGCATCATTTCTTCTACATGGAAGTTTTTGGAAACACGAAGCAAACCCACTTTCCAACAATTACATGTACAATCAATCCTGCTGTTACGTTTTCCGCAAATTTATATTTCAATGATCAAGTAATCAACAATTACTAAAATTAAATTTCGAAGACTATCTGTTATTATGCTCAAATTGAAGTAGTGCATATTATTTTGAAGAAAAAAAACTGAGAATGAATGAAAATTATGTTATAAATTAAAAAATTACTATTAAAACGTATCACTCTATCTTGTAATACATTTTATGTCTTTACTCATTTCTTGTCTAAAATCTCAAAACTTTTATAATCTTACTTTCGATACTTGATTTTATCTTATACTAAAATTTATCGTATACACAAACTTTTATATCTTATATTACACATACTATACTGTATACACTCTTTTAGTTTATTATTATAAGCTAATATTACATTAATATGTAATAATACAATGCTACATTATACTAATATATAATAATATACAATACTAACATTATATTAATATGTAGTAATACAATACTAATATATTATAATAATATGTAATATTACAATACTAATATTATATTAATATTTAATCTTCGATACTCTTCGGTTATGTTTGATACATATTTGTTTCACTTAAATTAAATTATTAATTTTAGGGAATGATTCTGAGAGCACTCATTTATAATATTTAAGTTAATAATTAATGGCTTTTAGAGTTATAAGTTTTTGTGTTAACAAGTTAGATTACAATGTTACAACTAATTTTTAGAAGCATATCATATCAACTAATTTTTAGAAGATTATTTTTTTCTGTCTAATAGTAGATGCAAAGTGGAATAAATTAATTAATTATGTAGGGAAATTCATTTTATGACAAGAGAATACAATTATTTGTAAAAAAAATACTCTCTTTTTTTAACATGAATAGCTCAGAGAGAAAGAATGAATTTTATTTATAATATCCATTCTGATAAACTAAGATCAATATCTTTATTAATATGCTACTGGAAGAAACATTGTCTTTTGAAATGTTAATCCTGTTTAGTATTAATAATCTTTCGATGAACTAAGGGGAAAAACTGCTTACCATTAAGTTGAGCTGGTTTGTTCTAAAATTTATGACAACTACAAATTAAAAGTATGCAACTGTCTACTGATTTTGAATGGCAGAGTTTAATGCATGCATATAAAGTATTAAGCAAGAAATAACCTTTTTTTAATCATGATATTTGCATATATTTCTAAATATGTTCACATCTTTTTCTTATATAATATCAAATTTTTTTTAAGTAAATAGAATGAGACCCTGGATGACTAGGGTCTATTTCTATTTTTTTAATATTTCAATTTTTCTCTAGCAGAGAATAATTGAAATTACTATAGTTTAGTATTCATGGCTTAATTTAACTAAGCAGACAGAATTAAGAAAACAGATTGCTTGTTAGAGAGTTTTGATTTTAAAAAATTAATTTTTATTGAGTTAACTTTTATTTCTTGTAGTCCAGACAAAAAATGAGTCAAAAAAATGTTTTTCGAGAAAAAATACCTCTACATGTTAGAATTTCAATTTTTAAATTCTTGTAAGAGTTTTTCTTTTCATCTTTTCATCGTATTCATTATTTTTTATAGACAAAGACAATATTGAAAATAAAACTTCAATAGTTGTAGGAAGTTCTGATAAAAAGGCCTTTTGTGCTTTAAACATTTTAAAAAAACATTAAATTTTAATTTTTGCAAACACTTCAACGGCTTTTTTTGGCAAATGTAAAAATTTTTTAAAAAAATTTTTGAAGTTAAAACAAAGGCCTTTCTCCTCTGTTTAGTTTATATAATGATGGAAAAATGTTCTTTTGCTGAATTGCATTGCTAAAATGCTTTCAGTGAAAAGCAATTTAAAAAAAAAATGAAAAGTATTTTTGAAGAATTCTAAGGCTTATACAATAATAAAAACTGAAGAATCATAAGTTTTTTATTGGGACAACAATGGTATTTATATTATTATTTAAAACTTCAACAGAATTTAAGGGATGCATTATAGTATATGCATGTGTGATTAATAACAAAAAAATTAATGAAACATAAAATTTCACAAAATTAATGCACTTTTTAAAATTTATATTAATATAATAAATTTAAAGCAGAGAGATAGAGAGAGAAAGACATGTTTAGAAATTATTTATACGAATTCTGAACCATTTTACAATTTCGTTCATTAACATACAATATAAAATTCCAATAGAAAAAAAAAGAGAATATTTTAAAAATGGCTCTATGGAATACAGCTGCAAAATTAAGCATTATTTGAACAATTATTAAGTGTTAAATGTTATTCTTTATTGTATAGTCTGTTTACATACATAATTTCAAGGTTTTACACACAAAAAAATTTTAATGAAAAATAATTGAAAAGAAATATGCACTTTAATTTTTATGGTGCAAATTTCATGTGTGTAAACTTTGTTGTAGTATAAGCGTTCCTAATATTTAAAGCCAAATTTATTTTTTTAAGAAATTAGTTTTACTTTTTTATTATTACTTAAAATTAATTATTTATCTCCTAAATTAAAATTCATTTTCTAGAGGATTATTATCATTTCCATTTTACACGGATTTTTCTCCGAATTACGTAGCGAATATAATTATTTCTATTATGTTAACTACTTACAAAAAAGAGTCATGAGTTCATTGTAATCATCGTAAATGCGTGAATAATTTGTTTTTTCTTTATTAAATAATGCATTTTGCAATGTTAAAAATGTTAATTACATGCCTTAAATGTCTCCAAAAATGAAAAAGTAATCATTATCAAACTTTCAAATCACTGAATGCATATCTATTAAAATTCTATATTAATATTTTGTAATCGTCCTACAAATCGTTAAAAATCTTATGCCTATTTTTTAAGAAAATATTACACTGTTTCATATCAAACTATTTAAAAGTAAAATTTTGTAAAAAAAAAAAACTAAAGCTAATTGCATCCTTAATAAGTGCTATAAAATTTCATAGGAATAATAATCTTTTCATGACGAACGGTCCAATTAAATTTAATGCATTTACTTCAGAAATATGAATATTTCGAAAAGAAACCAAAAAAAAAAATCCACCTGAAGCTTAATTTTAATTTTTCATCCAAAATTTAACTGTGGATTAATGGAAATTGCTAATTACACAGCTATTAATACATTAAATGGCCTGGAGTAGAAGTAAAAAATGAATGGTTTTTCTAACAATTTAACTGCAAATCTCTTAATGATCTGAAAATTAATTTTGTCGTTTATTTCAAATTATAAACAAAACTTGACTCTCATTGCAACGAAAATAAAAGATTCCAAGTCCTTTAAGTGCCATTTTCCATTAATTGCATTGCAAAATCTGAATCATTCATTCCAACATCAATGCATTTAAAGCCAGTTATACTGAACCTCGGGAGATGCATTATTTTAATAATTGAAAAATTCCTCCATACACTCTATTCATTCGAAAGTACTCGGTCAGCAGTATTTTCCCATCATTTGAAAACTCTATTTATAACTTCAGAAGAGAGTCTTTATCGAAAAAGGAAGAAAAATTGCCGAAAAGAAACTTTTAATTAGTTTATGTAATTAGCTTTCCTTCACATTATCTACCCGTCCAGAAAGCCACGTTGAGGACCGCTCTTCATTAAGCGCCAATTAAGATAAGTTCGATGAATTTATCGCCAAATGGAATAATTGGCGACGCTTAAAGTTTCATTAGGATTTTTCGCTTTTCAAGGCCTTTTGCTCTGTTAGAGTGGAGTACAGCTTTTATAAGATTTTTCTTAATTTTTCCATCTTACTTGTTAAAAATGTGAAAATAAGCAAGTCAATATAAGTAAACTGGTCAAAATAAGGAAAAGATATCTTGCTATACATTTTTGTTTCGTAATATTATTTATTTAAAAACTTCCAAGTCAGGGATGAATTATGCACCTACTTAATCAGATTTAAATCATTTGCCTGATTTTTTGCATATCCTAATAAAGCTAATAAAAATATTTAATATTGTAGTATTATGTTAAACCGCTCATTAGGTTTTGTAGAGATTGTGAATAAATTTTATTAAATGTTAATAAATATCAAATTCAAAAACTATTCTCTCAAACATCATCTTCTCTCAGATGAAACTACTGAAATGGATCAAGGTAAGATATTTGTACATAAAATAATAAAATAAAATACATGTTTCATCATAAGTTATTTGATAAGATTGAATTAAATTATTTTTAAGTAAAATAATAGTAATTGTGCATAAATTTATTTTTAAACACAATATACTGTATCTACCTTATTATTCACTGAGAATTGTAATTTAAATGTGAAGTTAAAGCTACGAGAAATGATCAGAAAAAAAGGTTACAAGCGGCATCATTTCAAAAATACATATTGTGGAGAAATTTTGTTTCCCAGAGTGGAGATAAATGGTGCTATTTGTCATACAGTTGGTTTGTGGGTAGGTAGTGAAAGTTACCAGACGATTCATGATGATTGAAATGGCAAGAGCTTAGAAAATTGTTCTCGTTTGGAAGTGAGAGCCGTGATTTGATTTTTAGTGGCTGCATCTGGCATTCACAGTCAAATCGTGGAATTTAATGGTGAAAAAGCAATGAACAGACAACATGTTGCGAAATGGTGTCACTCTTTTCAATCAAGCAGACAGAATGTCGAAAATCGCAATATGGCAGGGAGCGGCCGGCCAGGTCCTTCAAAGACAGAAATTAACACTGCATGAATTGAAGAAATGATTCAAATGATCGACGGGTCAAAATGAAATCTCGTCAGAGCTGGGCTAAACTTTGGTTGCGTGTAGCATATGTGCTGCGATATTCCAAGACAATAATGTGAAAACATCCGCCGAGATCTGTCTCAATGAACAGGGACTTGATTTCTACCAAGACGGGTTAAACAAGTTGGTTCTACATTTTGATAAATCCCTAAAACTTGGTGATTATGTCAAAATTTGATAGGCACGTATGCCGCCTAATCCCTTTTTGTATTTTTTATTTATTGTAAATAAATATTACTTTATTTGACTTGTAACCTTTTTTTCCTGATAAACCCTCGTATAAAAATGATAGTAATTGTTAGTTATACATACAAAAATAAATCAAGGATAAATGGAAGGAAAAAAAACTATAATCACACCCTAAAAGAGTAGCATAATCGTAATTACCTATTTTAAATATTTTTTTAAAAAAATGAAAATTATGGCTTTAAAAAATTATTTAGTGCTGAATTTATTTTGGATTTTTTAAAAATTTTATTAAAGAAAGTAGCATAACACTTTTAATTTTGCTTAAGTTATCATTTAAAGGAATGAATATACATCAGTGCAGATTTGTCTGAAATAGGATAAAATAAACACATTCAACGCTTTCACACGTCATATGTTAAACAACTATTGTAAAACATTTCTTTGTCTTTTTCATACGAGACTCAAAATTATTTTACAGTTGACTGTTAGAAGTCAACTATGTATTGTTTTCGATTTCTTTTCTCTATTGAATTTTTATATATACATCTCTGTCTACAGGCCGGCTGGGTGGCGTAGTTGGTTTGTCGCTGGCCTTCTGCCCCCAAGGTTGCGGGTTCGACCCCGGCCCAAGTCGGTGGATTTTCGTGATGCAGAAAATTGAGTGGCCATGTCGTATGCTTATACGGCGTGTAAAAGATCCCTAGAGTGTCTGTTTGGCTTGGGCGCTCTCGGCAATATTAAATCCTGGTACAAGTTCGCATCGTCAGAGCTCAGGTGCCCCCTCTGTGGAGGAAACTGGGCATCAAAATTACCTGCGGCGATTGGAATCCGCCTATACGGCGCCGCACCAAAGAGTGATACCAGCTCTTGGGGATGTACTGGGTCTGAAATGGTAAAAATACCAATCCGCAGCCCAATGGATAAAAAAAACATCTCTGTCTACACTGACATTATTGCATCCCTCTCTGTTTGCTAGTTTTTATAATATTAGGTAAATGAATATTATGAATAAAGAATGCTGGAATGATGAATGATGTTTTTATAATATTAGGTAAATGAATATTATGAATAATAAATTTATAATGAATGCCTGAATGATGAATGATGTTTTTATAATATTAGGTAAATGAATATTATGAATAATAAATTTATAATGAATGGCTGAATGATGTTTTTATAATATTAGGTAAATGAATATTATGAATAATAAATTTATAATGATTGATGTATGATGAACGACGAATGATGTTTTTGTAATATTAGGTAAATGAATATTATGAATAATAAATATTTCTAAATGTGTAGAATATGTGTAATATTAGTCACATTAATCAGATGTGCAATTTATACTTATAAGGAAATAATAATTTTAGTTCTGTACAATATAATACGTAAAAAATAATTTAAAAGTAATTTGGTTCAGAAAAAAATTTGGTTAATGGAAATGTTTTTGGAAAAAAATTAAACTTTCATTTTCTTGAATCTTATTGCGCTTTTCAAGTATCAATTTTCAAATGTCTTTTTTTTTACAGAAAACGATAAATGATACTAAAAATATTCCATTGAATTAAAAACTACTCTACAACTTTCATTTACCAAAATTAATACATGTTTTAAAATAATAAAATATTTTAGAAATCCTAAAAATACGATGAATTATAGATTACATTAAATTAATACATTGTAAACTTTAGTTTAACAAATAATCTTTAAATTTAAAGTTTAATCTTTTCTTTTCATTATAGATTTACTACAATTAAAATAAAACTATCCCTACTAAAATGCATATAATCATTGCTATTTTTTCACAGGACAAAGTTCAGAAGAAAGAAACGAATGCCAACATTTAAATAACTTATAGTGAAGGCAGGTTAATTCTCTTTTAAACCTTGTTCATAACTTAAATAAGTGGAGTAATCAGCTTCTTTATTCAAAAGTTCGAAAAATTTCTGAACCGAAGCCAAAATTATTCGCTAAGCCGGTGGTATTATAGGGAGGGAAACAAACAAGCTCCTCCCCCCACCATCCCAAGAGTTGAACAGAACACAGCCCTCGTCGTCTGATTTTAGCTCATGCATAAGCGATGGAATCCCGGAATCCTCTTTTCCAGTTTTCCTAATTCTTAATTCTGAAGCGCGCTCATACACACGTCATTACTCACGCAGAATGGGAGTTTTGACGTTTCTAGCCGGTGACGAAAATTTCATTCCACTGGATCGAAAATTCGAATGCAGCAAAGAAGAGAAGAACTCTTAGCAATCCTTTTCTCTCAACCCCTCATTCCCCACCTTGCTGAAACACTCCTTGTTGCCTCCCCCTCCCACTTTTATCCTGAGCTTAAAGAAGCTACTTTTAAAATGCAAAATTCGTTCATTTCTCTAGCGTTAGTCCCTGGATGAAATACTCCCTAAAGTGCTTTTCAATTTATCTCCAATAAAAATGCATTTTCAAGCATGCCCGTGATTTTGTTCAGAACTGCTAAATTGTGTCGCGGTACGTTTTGGAAGGGAAAAAAAGAACTGCTTCCTTTATTACAGTCGCTTTATCACACTATATATGTGTTGGTTGGGAAGGGGGTGATTCTATTTTCGCATCGTACAGGCAAGATGGAATTTGTCTCAGAATGCGATAAAAATTTCCAAACCCCATTGCTAGATTTGTTAATGGTTTCTTCAGGGGCACAGTTCGGTGTATTATAATGAATGAACACCACGAGATGATTTATTTGGTATTTTTATAGAAAGTGGTTTTAAGGAAGTCGGATCCGTAAAAGAAATGCATAAATGGTGGTGGTTTTATATGAATCCATTTTCTTTTCGTCTAGAATTTATGGGATTCAGAAGTGAAGAAAAATTCCGGTTACATTTCTGCTACTTTGTTTTCTGTTTAAGAAGGGTTATTAGGGTGTTTTTAAGTATCTTATGTACAAACAACTTTGAAAAATGATTTGGGCTACGGAATGTAACGACTTAGTGGTATCTTAATTATATTTTTGTTAATGATTATTTTTATGTTTAACCAAGAAAAAACGAGTAAAACTTATTTAAAAGAAAAATTAAATAAGAACAATAACTTGTATTTAGATAAGGAAACTTCTAATTATTCATAGTGGCTGAATCTGTTTATTTTTGTTATTTAAAATAGATGCAAATTAATTTGTTTAGCTATGAAAATTTATTTTAAATATTAGTGTCCTACAAAGAAGATGTACAGCAGTACTATGTCGACAAGATTTCAATTTAGTTACAAAGTTGCTTTAACATAATCAAAAGGTATAAATGGATGGTACAAATTAAGTTTGATATTATTTTAAATAAGATTTCTAAATTCTCCTTGATATTAATAAATACAGATACTCCCAACCCTCGCCAAATTTAATCAAAAGTTGGATAATTCTATACCAATGGAGCCTGTAGATCTTCTGCGCACAGGGCCGGAAATGAGATTTAATCAGCACTGAGTCAAGGTACTTATAAAAAAAGTTCGAGTCACTGTTACATAAATAGCCATTGTCCAAATTTTTTTTTTGAAAACTTAACTCTAAAAAATGACCTTTTATTGATTCTCAACTGTTTTATCTCTGGCAGTTGAAATATTTGATCAATATTCAAATTAATCATTTGAATATTTAAAAATAGGAAATCCAAGAAATACCACTTTAAATCAATCAAATAAATGGAAACAATATAACATTTTCAGCATATTGAAAAGCATTCATGGCAATTCTATTATTAACATTTAATGGAGTGACATAAATAAAACACGAATATTCATCAAAGTTAAGTGAATTTAATTAAAGAAAAAGGTTATACTGTCAATTTATAACACAATATCCGTTGATTAAAATGAACATTCGAATCCTACTATTACTGAAAGTAATCAATTACAAGATCGAAGAAAGTTGGCGGAAATAAAAAAAATAAAAATAATAACTAACAATGAATCATTCCTAAACAAAGACAAAACGAAATCCTTTTAAACCCAGTATGGGCGTTGACAGATTTCCGCTGTTACTCTGTAGTCAACACTCTGTGCCAGAACTAAGCAGATTTCATCAGTAGCAGTAACTTCTACCTGACTTCATTTAATAGCGATTTTCGTCAGCATATGTATATGGAGGCATGGGCCAGTAAATTTCCTCTTCCTTGCTTAATTCGCTAGGAATACATTCACACACACAGTGTTGTATTAAAAGTGATAAATTAGATGGCTAACCCAAGACAGCAACTTGGCACGCGTCCAACCAGCGATTGAGTATAGTCAGGTTAAATTAGAGGAGGAATTTATATTTGGTTCTCCTCTAACGAACTGTTCAAAAGCAGTGAAGGATGATTTGATAAAAGTTTGAAATTTGCGATGTTGTCTTCTGAAAGCAATGGCCATGCATTTTAGATAAAGAACACGGGCTTTGCTGGTATAAAATGAATTATCTATATAATATTCATGTTGCAGAACTGCTTTTAAGTGAGATGATGATCGTAGTATCTTGAGATGTAGTACTTTTTAGCTAGATTATTCTAGCATTAATCTCATCTGGTTCTGTTTTTATCGAAAACAACATATAAGTTAAACTTTTAGTAGAAGGAAATGCATTATATTTAATGTTTACTCTGAGTTACTGGACTTGAGTTAGAACATGCGTAATTCATTTAATTGTATCATACATTCATACTCAAGCACAGAAAAAGACATACGTCAAAAATACATCAAATATTTCCGCTGTCGTGATATATATATATATATATATATATATATATATATATATATATATATATATATATATATATCAGTGCTTCTCAAAACTTCAACATTCGCGACTCAATATTCCTTCATAATTTTCTTCGCAGCCCCTTCATACAATAGCAATATATTAAATTTAAAAAAAACTTTGACGCAAAAAACACGACACGATCTTAATCTGTTAAGTGCCACCGGCTTATATAAACGTCTCGTTCAGCCAAAGCGTTAATTTCCGCGGACGTATATATACGTCTTTCCGAAGTAAGATCTTTTCTGTGCCCTGCTATTCATAAACTTATTCCAATGGCTTTGGAACCTGACAATGTTTGTGAAGTATTTACTTGTTTCAGATTATTTGCTTCTATATTCCTACCCCCCTACCCCCAATTCATCACATGCGTGCGCCTACGTGGAAATTGGTTGGCATTGGAAAGCGAATCGCGTAACTTTTAATCGGCAGTTGAGGGATTAATTATTAACCGTACAAAATAACACGATAAGTGTTAATTTTTGTATATAACTTTATATATGACAATCCCATGGGGCACTGGTAATTATTATGCTTGTTCTTAACTTGGTATTGTTAAATTAAGTATAAGATACATTGTGTAGTACTGATGCATTTATAAGTGTAATATATCAGTTTAAATTTGTGTTTTATTTTTTATTATGTCAGATGTGTTTTGTTTGTTTACTTTCAGTAAATTAATATTTTTTAAATAATATTCTGTTTTCTACTTTTCAATATGCTCGCGCCCCCCTCAAATAGTTGTCACGCTCCTCTAGGGGCGCGCCCCACAGTTTGTGAAACGCTGATATATATATATATATATACACACTTTAATAAACGTTATTTCATTTGTAATGGTACACACGAATTGTAGCACATTTTTTTTATCTTAAATGATAAGTAATTATTTATTATACAATAATTTTTTTAGTCTCAGTTATACTATTAAGTTAAGAGATAATACTAATAAACATCATGAGGTCTGTTGGTGACGGAGCTCGTAATTTTAAACCCGGTCAAGTAACTTCCACACTATATCAACGGGAGGACATTGAGTTTCGACAGAGTTGTGCATCGGCCTTCTCTACACGTCAAATCTTCAGTGTGACCTAGATTCAAGCTCACGACACTCCTGCCATAAGTTCGTTACCGCAATCAATAGGCTACTACGACCACAAGAAAACGATTGAATAAAAGTGTTAAATCACAGTATATCTATGCTGTACGTAATTGATCAGTTGTTGAAAACATTAAAAATTAATTTATATGTGCAATTGAAGGTGTGATCAAATGTTTATTTAAAAAAAATAAAGTAATGGTGGAAGAAATGGAGATAAATTTGTAGATGTTTCATTCCACTTTTAAATAAATTATTAATATAAATTAAAAATATCTAATAAAATTTGTTGGGGGCAATCATAGGATTGTTTTACATATTTCAGATTATTTATTTTATACGGAATATTCTGTAACAGATAATAAAGTTAATTTTTCTTAATAAATCACCCGGAGACATATACATAAGTATTGCATACATGTCTCTTGGCGTCATGAATGTGTGAATATAAGTATATGTACGTGCCCCTTGACGACATCTGTATATGTATATAAACATATAATTGATTGTATATATACTAATAAGATCCTGAGGATAAATTTCAAAGAAAAACAAGATCAATTGTTTAACCGATTACATTTAATATGCAAAACATTACACACACACATATTCCAGCATATTTACTAATTATAATAAAATGAAGAACTTGGTTACCTTGGTATAAAAGAAAAATGTAATAAACTCGGAAATAGAAGATTATTAGAAGAAAATTAGTAAGTCAAACACAAGTAAGTGGAAAAAACATTTTATTATTAGGAACGTAAGTATATATTTGTTCGAGCGTGTACTCTGTTTATTGCTTTGATAATAACTCAATCGTAAGATATATTATTAGACAATAATTAACTTATCGTTATAACTATTACTATAAGTTTTGTTAATGTTGCTGATATGTTATTTTTCTGTTGTAAGTACATAAATAAATTACATAAATATCACTTAACGCATTTTAGTCCTTTTTACCTAGAACTTTTTTTGATATTTCAAATTTTCAAAATACCATCTTATATAAAAGCAGGTTTCAGTTGATTGAATATTATTTCTAAATTTCGACAATTATTACTCATGTATTTGATGTAGAGCACAAATGGTTCATCAAAATCATAAGGACATATTTGTGTGATTTATATGAAATTATGGTGTAATATTTTAAATATAGAAAAAGGAACAATGAGACCATACAAATGATTTGCTATTGTACTGTGCCAGGTATACAATATTTTCATATAAAAAATATATTTTATGGATGGCTTAAGGTATCCAACTACCCTAAAACTGCGAATTTTGCCAAAAATTGACAATTTTTTTTTATGATTTTATTTTATGGCATCTTATTAGCTTTATAAAAATACCAAGTTTATCATTTTCCATTTACTGGAACAAAAACTATACGTGTTTTAGTAAAAGCAGATGCCATTACTTTAAGCAAGATATCATACTTTAAAACGCGTTTTACTCGAAATGTGATTTTTTGAAAATAATCAAACGGGGTCAGCGATTGCTAAAAAAGTTTTGAACATAATTAACTGTGAAATTTTTTTCTGTAAGTTCTGTATAATAGTAGAATTGTTTTTCAGATTTATCAATCACTGTTTTTTATTACAAAATTTACAGTCCCTTATGTAAATATAATCACTGTATTATGCGAATATAATCATTTTCATATAGTAACCGAGATAAAGTGCTCTAGTTTTTGTAAAAAAGAAAATATCTCTTATCCTGAAGGTCATTTCAAAATTGAATAATATAGCAACACATTAGATTGAAATAATTGAAAATTTGTTCATAAACTTTTGGTGCAGAATAGGCCGCGTTTAATCTATTTTTTGTCAATTTTTACCTATTTTTTTCCCATTTTAGTAATAATAATTTCTTTTTCTCTTCTTAATTTTAGCACATTTCTCTTAAAATGCACTAAAAAAATCTAAAATTTAAAAAAAAAAAAAAGTTGTAGCAACCAGTCGGATACCTTAAATTAATACATAAAATTGGTCATTACAGAACTTTCCTTATAATTACTTTTAATACATCCACGTGTCCATGATATTGACATAAAATAAACTAGGTGTGTTAAAACACAGAATACAGTACTAAACCTTCCTAGAGCCTGTAGTATGAGTAAGAGCATGTGAGTTTAATGAAAAAATCTTAGAAGTACTATAGCATTTTTTAAAGTTAAGTATGCGTCCGTATAAATGGCATGTCAATTTTAAAATGAAACAGAAAGATTTATAAATGTTCTTCAAAGTGGGCACACACACACTAATATACCAAGTGTCCGGGCTTAAAATATCAAAAAGTAATGGCTTATTATTACTGAACTATCCATCAGAATGTAATCATCTGTTCTTCCATGGATTGGAAGACTCTTCGAATGGAGACAGAATGGAATGTCGTTACTGGCTTGCTCAATAGACTTATCAAGACTCCTACAAAATAAATCATGCATAAGATCAACAGTGTCTCCTATCACGAACATTTTAGGATACTTGCCAGTTTGAGATACCACAGTTCCCGTCTCCTTTTAAGTTCTTTCCCAATTGATGGATAGATTTTGATATTGGATTGTGGTCATTCCGTTCCTGTGGCGTCTACATCTTTACTAATGAAAAAAAGTGTAAAAAGTTTATCGTTTGTGAATATCAAATAATGCGCGCACGTGCGGCCGATCGGCCAAGATCCCAAAAATCTCAGAGTTTTCCAATCTATGGGTAAATAATTTATTACATTCTGATGAGTAGTTCCGTGATAATAAGCCATTACTTTTGGATACTTAAAGCCCAAACACCTTGTATATGTTACCCTTTTAATTATCTGCATTATATTGTTTACAACCCCATGTTATCTATTGGTATTTTTTCTTTAAAAAAAATGGTAATATTCTTCCATTGAACTATTGAAAGCATGTGACGAATACAGTTTTAACTCTAGTAAACCAGATTTATTGTATTTTTGTTCCGTAGCACTGAAGCTTCTGGAAGTTAAACTACGGGTTTATGATTTAAAGTAATGAACACAGAAATGGGATCCAAAAAATGTGTGATGGTAATTTTCTTATCATTTTTACGTATGTCATTTTCATCATTACTCTAATAATATAGAAATTACCATAGGTTCTGAGACCATTAACTAAGTTCTAATTAATAAGAATAATAAATTATTTTCTTCATTAAAATATATCTCACTAAGAGTATGCTGTAAGGGATTGGCATCTTTCTTTCAAGTTATGGTACTTGATGTCGATCACACAACCTGGATAGCATTCAGTGGCATAACGTACCCCTCCCCGCAACCCCCGAAATTGTGGAGGGTCCAAGAATCCAAGGGGGCCCACAGCCTATGGTTATGCAATCCTTTGTAACCTATCCTTGTTATGTCCCAAAACGTGAATTTGTAGGGGGGGGGCACTAATATTCTCCGTTACGCCACTGATGGCATTTTAAGTGAAACTACATAGCATCACATCTTAGGAAATTTGGTGAGATATATTTATTAATTGTTTAATTAAAGTTACATGAGGGCTATGAAAGACGGACTTAATGATTTTGAACATCAATCAACTGACGAGGACGATACGAATGACAGCACCTCACTGTCCAAACTTTCACACCATGTAAAGGTAAGGACTTAAGACCACTAAGAACTAAAGCGCACACACATCAGCATCTGCATTGCGGGTCTGTTGTTCAATCTAGTGACTCGACAGAAATAATGCAGGTCAAGGGTTCGCGACCACGACCACTGGCGCCACTAAACTGCAAAAAAATTATGATCACATTTGTGACATCATTCTAATTAAAAAGAATCGAGCCTTTCAGTAGTCGCATACGATGTGTAACATCTGACATGTTATCGTGGTAAATTCGCAATAGCAACTTAAATCCTGAAAAAATGAATCGAGTATGGTTGGAAATAATTTTCTATGGAATAATTATATCTTTAATGAAAATTTTATTTAATTAACACAAGGAGTGATGCAATTTTTTATCAAAAAATAATTATTCTTGTTCAATTTGGGGAAGAGTGGTAATGATATTTTATGATAAATAAAATATCACATATATACTTATGATTTCAAAGTATTTAAAAACCGTTGAAAAATAGCGTCAATAACAGTGCCACTATTAGTTGTCGAAACCTTTCGATTTGTGTTCATTTCGAGCTTGAGTTCATCATTCAAAAAAGCTATGAGTGGCTCGGCTTCTAGCAAACTGAAGTTAACTTTAAATTCACCACTCAAAATCATGGGAAGTCAGTGATAGTTTATTTTTTAAAAAAAAAAAAGAGCAGAACCACCTTCGGTATATGGTAAAAGTAAAAAAATGCAGGAAATCTTTAATTTTTTGAACCGTTTGATTCGGAAAAATGTATACGACCACCGAAATCACTGTTTGTCCAATTTCAAATAAGCATTTTGCCGCACATGTCCCCAATATCTTGACTAACAATACCCAGTCCACTTGTTTGACGATAAGTAATATCGATACGTCGAGCCACAACAAGTGAGTTGTTCTATTTACAATAGATCTCAACACCAGCTGCTCTGTGGCCCGGTAGCTTAAAATTTACGCAGAAATCAAAGTCAGGTATCGAAACACGTTCGTCATTGTCTAACCACGTCTCTGCCTAAATGACTTAGCTTCTTCTTGGATCCTAAAGTGAGAAAACAAAGATCCCACGGCCTAGACCGCAGGGGGTGGGGGATGGGGGCGGAGCCCCTCCCGAATGAAGGAGAAAATACAGAGCTTCACTGAATAGTGCACGCTTCCCCAATTTCCTGTTACGCATTTCCGTCCCTTTTCACGGAATCACTCCCACAAATCTCCAGCAGTCGAGAGAAAAGATGTTATACATCAAAAAGATATGTCAACTGCTCATGTTGTTGTTGCCTATGCCACCTGTCTGACGCAGTCAGATCGAGGCCCGCGAAATTCATCATGGCAACGGGCTAGATCTGCGCCAGTCATTAGCCTAAGCTTTGAGCCCCATGAAGGTGACAGTGCGATTTTTGCTCCATAGTTGGCGGCACCATTCGAACCTACTGATTTAACGAGCACGTACTCCGGTACTCAGTGTGTACTCGGTGGGTTTTTGGTGGCATCGGGCATCGAACCCAGGCCTTCCAGTTTGGAGTTAAATGTTCTAAGCACTAGGCTACCCACGGCCACCCCTGCATCAACTACTTATAATTTTAATATATTTTCAGACGACCACACGAGTATTTGCAAAATAAAATAATATGTTTATTGTATTCTTGGAAATATAACAATGAATACCTTTTCACTGTTTATCAAATTGCACATTGTAACTTATATTATTAATAATTCTGCTCCAGGGTATTAAATATATTAAAAGATTATAGAATTGAAATATATTTAAATTTCTGGTTTATTTGAGATACATAATTAAGTCTTCTGTTACTTCATAGACCTTGAATTTTTACGTAGCGTTCATTAGTAAATCAATACAATTTATAAAGATTTCTTATTTCACAGAAATTTAAATTTTAATTATAATTATGAACAATAGAAATGAGTTTTAAGATTACATATGCCATTATAATTTCATTAATAAGTATACTTTAATAAAAAGTTGGTTAAATTTGAAACTTATACATGCTTCAGTTAAATCGACAGTTTAATTCGAACCAAATCAATATTATTCTAAAAGAACTGCAATTTGTATTAAGCAACCAATCAACATATGTTTTTAAAAATTTAAAAAAGTAATATTATTATTATTATTTGCAAAAGATCTTAAACTATAAATGATTGTACAATATCAATAAAAAAGTTCGTTTTCCTTATTTTGATAAATATTTTAAAATTTATAAATATTTAAAATTTAATTTGAACTATATATATATATATATATATATATATATATATATATATATATAAGTACATAATTCAATTATTCGTTCTGAAATATGACTCATTTAACAATCAAAATTTCAGAAATGAAGGAAAAATAAATTTAAAAAAAACATAAATACTTTCTTCAAAAGCGATTTTCCTAGAAGAAATCATAATGTGAAATTGATATACCAACATATTTTCTAAGCATTTCTTTTTTCAAATCAAATTTAACTTTCAGTATAAAAACATAATTGGATTACTTTCATTGAAACGTGATTAACTTAGCATTCAGAATTCGAGGAAGATAAAAACTCAATTAAAATCAAATTAAATTATTCCATTCTTTTCAACACATAAATTAATTCAATGTACTTCAGTTAATTAAAAATATAATTAAAAGATTTTAATTAATTAAATCTCAGGGATACACTGCTCAATCACACTATAATTGCAAGACAATTTATAATAGGCTTACTTCCTTTAATAAAAGTAGAACTTCCCCTATTTAACCGATATAGTTAAAATATTTAAAGTACTTGAGGAAATACTCGAGTCTGTATTTTTTCAATCAAACGTTAAAAAAAAAATTCATTACAACTTTCTACGTAGAACAACGAAAGGAAGAAATCGAAGGATTATTCTCAGAAAATCGATCCGAAAAGCAATTTCGAAAGTAATAATAGAATTTCAAGTCTCCCATTTATCTAGAGAAAGGAACACAAGTTCAGTTAAAACTTCGAAATATATACGTAGAACAAATTAATTTCTTTTTAAAAACGACTTTTTTTTAAAGAAAAAAAATAAATTAAGAATGAAAAGGAAGGAGGTATGTGACTGGGAAATGTAACTTTAAATAAAAAAAAATATTCCTCATTCTCATTTGGTTTGTATGAAAATATAAAATTCGTCTTTATTTCGGATAGTGAGCTTGATAATTCAATTCCTTTCTTCCCATTTTGGTCGTTAAATACCATATCATTGTTTGAGAATTAAATTAAGGGCGGTGTTTGCCTTTGATCTTTCAATTCTTGTTGAAGACAGAACATTTAAATTACGCAAAAGTAGTAAAAAAAAAGATAATTCTTTTATTTCCTTTCAATTTAAAATAATTAAAAAGATAGCACTTATTTTTCAAAGTTTAGGAAATTAGTGTAATGCGTTATAAATATGAATAAGACAAATTAATTTTTTTAAAAATATGTATCTTATATATATACTTTTTAAAGATATAAAAAAATTATGAATTATATCCTTATAAAAATTTAATATTAAGGTATCCAATTACTCGAGACAACTTTTTTTTAAAAAAAAATTGGAGGTATGGGGATTGTTTGGGGTTTTTAGATTTTATTGGTATATTTTTAAAAAAATATGCTAAAATTAAATAGAGAACAAGAAATTCTTATTACTGAAATGGGAATGAATTGGTAAAAATTTATAAAAAATAATATAAACGGGGCCCATTTTGATACAAATGCTTATGAACAATTTTTCAATTCTAATGTGTTGCTATCTTATTCATTTTTAAAATGACCTTCAGGATATGAGTTATTATAGCTTTTACAAAAACTCTAGCCCTTTATCTGAGTTATTATATAAAAAAGCTTAAAAATCAGTGATTGTGTTAGAAGGAACTTTAAACTTTGTTAAAAAAAAGTGATTGATAAATCTCATTGTTAAAACACTTCTACTATTATACAGAACATACATAAAAATTTCAGTTAAATATTTCCAAAACTTTTTGAGCAATCGCTGTCCTCGTTTGAGCATTTGCAAAAACGCATTTCGAGTAAAACGCGTTTTAAATTATGACATCTTGCTTAAAGTAATGGCATCTGATTTTACTGAAATGATTGTAGTTTTTGTTCTAGTGAACGGAAAATAATAAACTTGATATTTTTATAAAGATAATAAGATAATTTATAAAATTAAATCATAAAAAATTGTCAACTTTTGGCAAAATTTACAATTTTAGGGTTAGTCCTTAATAACAATTTTTTTAAGCAGAATATGTTTTTGAGAATCCGCTTATATGTTTTGTTAATGTCGTGCAGGAAGCTATGGGAACCGGACTTTGTAACTTTAATTCATGATGACTCTTTAACTGGTTATCGTTTCCCGAACTCCCACACTTAAGCCAGAGAAAGGGCTCATTGATTTTAATGAGCATTTTCTCCACTACACAACAGTCTTTGGAAGGACTGTATACAAACCCTGTACCCTTTGGTTTAAAGACTATATATTTTACCAACCAGGTTACTTTATTACTTTAGAACATAAGGAGGCCAATTTGATCAAATGTAAAACATTTTACTTCAAAGTTACAGTAAAAAATAAAATATTTTTGCTTCATTAATAAAAAAAGTTCATAAAGTTCATGTTAAAATAATATATTTATGAAAACTCAGATGCATTTTAATTTGTGAGTAATCATATGATTAGATTATATGCATTAACAAAAATTTATATAAAGAAACACTGCCTAGGTATTTGAAAACAAATGTGATGGTCGTTTATTGGCTTAAAGATCTAAATTGTTTCTTGTAAACGAATTTGAACTTACTTCTCTTCCCAATCTTTTTCTACCCAAAGAAGAAAAAAATTAAATTACCATCTACTGGGTGTTTGTATTGAATTATTTGTGTTTATATATATATTTATCCTTTATTTCATTCGATCTACAAAACAATCTCGGTGTAAGAGAAACGTATAGGAGACAAAAATGTTTTTCAATTTCAAGCCCCCCTACATCAAACGCCTGTTTTTTTTAGAAGTTGTTCTTCTCTAATATATAGAAGGAGCAATACATAGTTTTGTAGCAACACAAAATTAGGTTTATACATGTAAAACAAATAAGATCACGCTGGGATTCCATTGCATACTAACTTCACTGAATTGATCACTTTAATTTTACTCATTATTTAAGCAAAAAGCTTTTTTTTACGTTTAGTCAAGCTGATGAACCGTATGTTCTATGGTAATCGTAATAAGTATTGCTTGTTACCACTGATTAATTGTTCGGAAACACAGAATACACAATTTTGGGAGACTTTACCACTTTAAGCCTTACGATATCCGATTACGTTCGGAACTTTTATTTTGTAAAAGTTAAAAAATGAATACTTTTATGATATGCAGTGTCATTTATATTAGAATACTTGTATAAAATTATTTTAAGAATATTATTACATTAAAAAATTATTTAGATGAAATATTTTGGCAAAAAAGGAACATAGAATGACCTATTTTCAAAACATTCTTCTTTTATGGAAAATGGTTCTATAATAATAATAATTAGCCTATAAATAGCTCAGACTTATGTACAGAGCCTGAACAAGGATTTTTGAAATATATAACTCAGAAAAGGATTTATCCATATTTTAATTCAACAGAGTGGAAAAATTTGAAGAAAAAAAAACACCGATAATTATTTCAGTTGGTAGTAATTCTGAAAATAGGGTGGATTTTAATAAAATCCTAGTTCACGCCTTCTGGAGAAATCTTTGTTTTATATGAGCAAAATTTTAATGTTATAGATGTATTTTTCATGAATGGAGAATGTTTTGAAAATAGATAATTTTAAGCTTATTTATTGCCAAAATATTGCACTTGAATAATTTTTTTATTTTAATAATATTCTTAAGACAATTTTATTTATGTATATTAGTCCAAATGACACTAAATATCATGAAAGTTATCCATCTATACGCCATCTTTAAATCACAGTTCCGACCGTAATTGGAAACCTTAAATTGACAGAAATGAAGATACTTTCCATGAGAATTACAAAATAATATCATGCAGTTTGGTCAATCTTCTCATTTATGCTACTCCATTCAAAGGCAGCTCTGTGTAAGGATTTCTATAACACGCTTCTTACAAAAATACATTGTGGAAATATACGATTCCAATTTCAAAATCCCGTCGAATATCCTACTATAAAAATATTAAAGTTTCATAAAACACCCACGATATGAAATATATCTTTTCTACAGATAACACTTCTGTCAGCCCAAGAGTACCACTTCCACAGAACGTAATGCATTCCGAAAACATATCACCTCTGGAGGAATTGGGATGGGGAAAAAAATAGTTGCGATAATTGAGCACGTTTCGCCGATAGTTGACGTGATGAGAGCTCTGTAGTCCTTTAGCGTCATCTATCTTGGTGTATCGCCATCGCCAGATCAAGATGCTATGCACGGCAGAAAGGAGGTAATGTTATGTGACTACAATGAAATACCATTAGGGAACTGCACCCATAAATGGCTGTCAGGGAGTTGGATATCTTGACATGAATGTTTCTTAAGTACAATGGGCATGAATGGGTATACACAGATAAAAGAGATAAAAAAATAATCGAAATAAAAAAGAGTTATTATATTTAAATCATACTCGACGAATTTGGTTCATAGTCTACATCTTATTAAAGTCATGTATATAAAAGCGCTGTGGACTCTTTTAAAAAGAATATCAATTTTATTTACCGTAAAGTTCAGCACATAACTATGCTTTCAAGATACAATTTTTAATTTTTATGTATATTTGCCGTATAATGCACACCCCCTTTTTTACGAAGAAACCTGAAAAGAATGAGAGCAATGCTTGTGTATGTTTTGAAGTCATTTATTCGAGGTATAAAAATAAAAAGGTTAAGCATAGAAGAATATTAGATTTCTACATGAATCGAAACAGTGTCTATTTTTAAGAATTGACATTCCTTATGAACTTAAAGGGTTGTAATTGCAGAAGTATACTATTTTTTTTTCAAAGCTCTTCTTTTTGTTCCAGCCGTATAACGAACGCTCATCAGTAAATTTTGATCTTATTATCTGTTATTATTATTTTTTTCTGTTAAAAGTGCGCGTTATGAGCCGTATTTTATGGTAATATATATTTAAGTGATGAACACTTTCATTGAAATATTCAACTAAAGGATGGTAACTTAGTTGAGATTATTCACAAGTTACATCAAATATTATAAATAAATAAATAAATAAGTATTCCGACAATTCTGTGGTTTTGCGGCAAAATATGATAGTTTCAAAGAGAATTTCAAAACTCTTTGAATAGTTATATATACAGAGAAAGAGACAGAGAGAGAGAGAGAGAAATTAAATATTGATAAAAATATAGTTTATTTTCAAAAATTGTAAATTTGTAGGAGAAAAGAGTGAAATAACTTTCTCTAAAAGATCTTTCTCGAAAAATAAATAAATATATATCCATCAAAAAAAATTAAATATAAAGCACCTAAAAGTTTACGTCAAAAATAATCTAATTCTTTTATTACTCAACAGCAGTGGTTTTAAAGGGGTCCCTACTGAGCGCCAGGGGCTCCGATATTATTCACCGTGGGAAATTAAAATTAATTTGGGGTACCTGAACAATGTCAGGGGGTTTGCAAGATTCAACGTAAAATTTTTAAGAAATCGAACCATTTTTATTTTTATGGAAATTTAAATAAATGACAATAATTCACTTTGATATTCCTTACTGGGTATTAAACCCTTATGCGTGAGGATTAACTCTCAGATCGCAAACACAGATGAATCCATACCAATACAGGAGCATCTCAGTGAAATATCCACAAATGAGGGACTGAAACCAGTGTTTCAATAAGGATACCACACATTCAAGTTAGAAAAAAACAGATCCCAATTTTATATCCTTCATTATGGGCTATTGTACAGAAGTTCTTGACTACTCTCCCACCTTTTAATTTGGTAAAACGTGGATTCAGTACCGTAAAAAACCTCATCACACCAAAAAAGAAACCGTCTAAAAACTAGTGCTCGGCGTTACTTGTGGTTCCTGCTCACAAACATTGAGACGGACACATGAATACACTCATAACATCTCATCAGGTTCATTCAAGTCATTAATTTTTTTTTACTTTATTTTAAACAAAAGCTATAAATTTAAAACAATTCTTCAACATTTTTTTTTAAATTTGTAATTTTTATACTTTGCATTTATGTAGCTATTTCACTTGGGGGAAAGTTTTGACTTAAAAAAAGGAAGCAAGTTTTGTCTATAAAATGGGGTCCGTGAACAAGTTTTGACTATAAAAAGGGGTCCGTGGCGTTTTGACTGTAAAATGGGGTCCGTGGGCAAGTTTTGACTATCAAAAGGGGTCAATGGGCTTAAAAAGTTTTGGAATCACTGCTCTAAGGCTACGCAAAGGAAACATACGATATCACTCTTAATTTTTACTGAAACGACGAGGAAGACATCTGAGCTGAAAACTCACGGGCCAGATTTGTAGGCATCGTTAACGTGAGGACTCTGAACCCAACAAATTAAAAGTGCATCAACACTTTTCCACGGTAGGTCTTCAGAGGTCCCAGGGCTTGAAAACGTGACACGGAAACAACGGTCTCGAGTTCACTAATATGTCCACTCGGCAATCGAGGTCACACTTTTAAACTGAAGAACACCAACAATTTAAACTTATTTCGGTACATAAGTAATGGGTGTTTAATAACGCTACACAAAAGCACCAAAAGAACTATTAGCAATGGATCTCACAATTTTAAATATTCGTTAAATGACGAGGGTGAAACCGAGCCATCCCCTAAATCTCCTAACTTCCAAACCACTCCAACGAGAGAGCTTTGAGCAAGCACATATTTAACAGGCATATGTCTCTCTAAAGCGCGGGTTTCCGGTGGCATCAGGACTTGAACACGCGACTCAAATATACTCGTCTCGAGTTTGTGAATATGACAACTGGGGTACTACTAATTCCGTGGTCACAATTCTAAACTGAAGAACAGCTACAATTTTGAATTGCTTCTCTGTAGAAATTTATTGTGCGGAATTAAAAACAAGTGCTAGTGTAAGTTTCAAAAAGTATTAATGTTTTTTTAAAGACTTAGAATTGTGTGTGGTATAGTAAATACAATTGCATAAACTACATGGTAAGTACATGTTCGCTGACACACGGGCGTTTTTGGAAATAAGCGTGCTGATTGGTTGGCAAAGGCTGGCACCAAGCACGAAATTGACATTGCCGTTAATATTCCTGATTCCTTTTACAAGAATTTTATGAAAGAAAGAATGGGGAATTCTCTTGGAACCAAGAATATCTCATTTCAAATAATATGAGCTTAACAAATTTTTTACAACCATTAATAAGAGACTATCATGTCATCATTTTTATATTAATTACAAAATAACCGAATTTCTCACTGGTTGTGGTGACTTTAAAAGCTATTTGAAAAAAATTTAATTTGGTTTCATCATCTTTCTGCGATTGTAATATTGGTGGGAAGGAAAATGTAGAACATGTGCTCCTTCTGTCTTCTAAGGTTGTCAAAGAAAGAAAGATTCTAAGACGGGCTCTCATGGGCAGTAATACAAATTGGACTCCGAATTTTCACCAACTTACTTTCACCAAAAGTGCTTTAGAAAACTTCTGTTAATATTTGTAGTTCTTCATGACTTTAGTTATTCTTTCTTCTTTTCTTTGTAAAGAGTCTTTTATACTTTATTCAGTAAGCCTCTTGTGATACTTTGTGGTGCACGGGGAATTATGAATGTTTTCAATAGGAAATAATACCTAATTTCCATTATCAAAATTAAAAAAATTATTAATTTAGTTGGTTTAAACACATTCATACACAAATATATAAAAATAAAAGCTTCATTTGAAAATTTTATACAATCACTACGTAACAATTCCGAAAAGTCAGTTTCCTTAGATAAGCTCAAAATGCATAAGAGTGAATGTGCAGTTGAAACCCAAGTTCCAAACATTCATCCCAGATGAATCTTTTATCCCCTAGCACAATCTGAGATCCATCGAGTCAAGTTAATCCATTAATTAAATCAACGCACAGTCACCCCCTAGGAATTACTGTATCTAAAGTGATTTCGCAAGTGGATTGATCCAAAAGTAAACATCTAGTTGAGTTGAGTTGATACGATAAATTCAAACTCTCGTATTAATATTCATTTTTGAACCGTGAAAGTGTATATATTTTTCAGTAAGAAATAGATATTAATACTTTTTAAAAATTTTAAAAAAAACATAAATTATTAACGAATAGACGCGTATTGATATTTCAGATCGTAAATATTTACTGTTAACATAATCACATTTGTATTATTGAATTGGCATAAAATATTGTTCAGTTGTGTGGTGTACTCATACACTCCTTTCTTATTATCTGTTTGGAAATCAAAGCGATCCTATCCGGAAAAAATTTAAAGTTTTTAAATATATTTTTCTATTTGATAATTATCCAGAATTTTTTTTTAAAAATTAAATTTTGATTTATTGTAAACTTTTGAGGAGAAATCTTTTTTCTTTGCACTTTTTTTCACGTTTTGATTAAAATTTAACATGCAACATTTTAATAAATCTGAGCATGCTAGGAGAATAATCCGTTATACCTTAGCATTTGCTCAATGCATGTAAAAATTTTAGGCTTGATGCTGCATTTTTTCAATAAGTTTTAATCAAAAAAAAAATAGTTATCATTTACTTCAAGAAAAATAATCTTATCTTTTGTGTCATTAACTATGGGTGAACTTTAACAAAACATTTTCTACAATAAAGAATGAAAAATAAATACATGGAATATAAAGGATTCATTGTGTAAGAAATAGGCAGTATATTTTCTCAAAAAAAAAAAAACTCAGAAAAAATTATTTTTTATACACACACGGTCAAGCAAGAAACCCATACACACACACACACACACACACACACACACACACACACACACACACACACACACACACACACACACACACACACACATATTAAATTTTATATTCAGTTATTTACTCAAAACAAATCGTCTATTTCGTACCCATATACATGAGAATTATTTTTTTTGGAGGAAAATCTCTAGATCGCAACTTATTGTATACTATACACACAACCTTATGAAAAATGCATCCCTTTAGAAAACATTGTTTTTCTGCCGGGCGAGATGTATAGGCTGTCAAACTTTTTACATCTTCCCTCTTAAAACATTTTAAGATACACAGAAACACTGTTATGGACTTTACCTTATGCTTGCTCATGAGAGCCCCTGCCTCAACTAAGCCTGGTGACACAGGAACACCTTACAGAAAAGGAGTCATAAAAGAGGTAAGAAAAAGGCACAGAGAGGCATTTAATGAGTACCAGAGGAGTCATAGGGCTCCCTTTCTTATGGTGAAAGCAAACATGGAACCGCCCCGGGGCGTAGTAATTGCTCATAAATATTCGCGTGGCTCTTGTTCTGCGTTATTGCAGGGTCGGTGTCGGTAGACAGGCCCAAGTACCTCGGGACGAACAACGGAAGTTTAGTGTGTTTGTTTTGGACATTCGTTTTTGTAGGTGAGAAAGTATATGTGCCTTAGTCTATGGTTTGCATTGCGTATATGGGAACTGGTTAGCATGGATATGGCAGATGTATGAGATAGAAATAGGGATGCCTTAAGCTAGAGTTATAGAGTGGTCTTGCTGTGGTGGAATGCATTTGTATATTTTGGTGGAGAAAAAATAGAGAAACTCTGTAAGAAAAAATAATGCTTAACAAATATTTATGAGTATGAAAAAGTCCAATATTTTTTCAGGCAGACTAATACAGTTTGTCTTAGGGAAGTAACGAGAGCTATGAATAAGTTTCGTATATGTTTTGTATTAAATATGATGTATAAATTACATGCTCCATTTGCCTTTCCGGATGAATTTTGAACATGTGAAACTAGTATGTAATGCGGTACAATGCACTATAAGTTTTGAATGTTTCTGAATAGTAAACGCATTAGTACTCAAATCTACAATACATAGTAAAACTCTAAAAAAAATAGAACAATATAGGGGCAACCAAAACATTATTCTGCATAATAATATCGTTTTATTTAATGGCAAACCATTATTTAGAAATCGCACTACTTGAGTACTCTATCTTTAAAACAAAGGGGAAAAAAGGAACACTACATTATTTAAAATTACCACATCTTTTCTCAAGTTTTGTAACAGTCTTTTTTATGTTTTATTAATATGGATCTTTAAATATATAGAACAGTTAACAATTGGTTATTAGCATGCTTTTATTAGCTTCGCCTGTATGTAACGGAATCTTTGAACATGATTTTTGCCCAATTTAAAAGCTCAGATTAATTCGAAATCTTGCACACTTGTCAAGGACTAATCACAATACGATAATTTAATAATTTTGTTCGATTGTCCTGTTCAGGATCATCAGGATTAACGATTTCCCATTTCCAGATTTGATGACTAATTCCAGATCCCATTTCTGGAGTTGGTGATTAATTCCAGATTTGGTGACCAAAACAACCCTAAAGCGAAAACGCTCATGGCAAATCATACAACAGACAAAAGAAATTATTTTTCATGTGAAAAAGGGAAGGATGCGTCATCAATTTTTTAGTTAGAACAACTAAAAACAGATGTTTATTTAGTTTTTAAGCTATCTTTTATTTATAAGATTCAATAATATGGCTACAAAGAGTTTTCTTTTTAGGTTGTAGTTCTCATTTAGAACTGTAAAATCTTAAGAGTTTAATGCTACCATTTTATTTTTCAAAATAACGATGAAATATATTTTTCAACGACAACTTGGGAAAATATACAAACACTAGATTAAAAATAAACCCAAACTTAAATGAACCTTGTCGTTAACCATTAGCAAAAAGTTTACTAAAAATGCTGAAATAGGAAAAGAAGATTAAAATTGATCAAAGTTTTTCCCAATTTAGCAACAACTTTGACAAAAGAAGAAAAAAGTTCACCAGAATTGAAAAAATAAAAAGACAGCGTACTAATAAGGAAGACTTCAGCTTTTTCGAGGTTTTTTTCCCCCCTGTCTTTTGTTATATTCACTCCACTATGCACTTCCACTACAGTAAAAAGTAATTTTTATTTTGAATTCAAAAACGAAAGGATTAACTTTGTATCGGTAGTGGGGCTATGTATAGCAAAAAGATTAATTTTCCTTCAATTTTATTCAGTATTCCTTATCAGAAGAATTTTTTTAAGAATACTCCCAGCGTGACGAAAAATAATTATACTGGAAACCATAAATTGTCTTTAAACTATAAAATATACTTCTTTTAACTATAAATGTATGTAAATACATGTATCCAAAGTAAATATGTATTTACATATTAAGAAAATATTTGGCATGTATTATTTAACCCCTTAAATGGTTTGCCCGTACGGGCTAAGAAAGTTTGCCTCAACCAATTTGTCCGTACGCTTTACGGGCACTGATATTTTCTTCTTTCTATTTTTGATTTACATATATTTTTAATCTTAGAGGGAGCTAGTGATTTTAAATGACACAGTTTGTCCATGGTAGTGAAATACTTGTCATCTTGGACTTTGTTGGGGTGAAGGCTGGGATTTTTCATTGAAGGCAGGAACTTAGGTTCTTAAAAATATTTAATAAAAAACAGGGATTGGCAAGGCAATATGCAATTAATTGCTTGAGAAGAAATAGATATGGAAAGATAATCCAAAAAAGGCGATAATATATCTGTCCCAGTTTCAAAGTAAGACATAGTATTGCCCCATGCTTTGTATTGTGCGGATATGCACACACACACATATAACATTTTCAACCGAATGAAAGACACGAACATGAGATTCCTTTGTAAGTATGAGAGAAATTCTTTTAAGATGTATGAAATATTCTTCGTAAGGTGCAGAGCATACTTATAAAAAGAAAATATTTAGGAGTTTTTGTGTTCTACAATTATAAAATACACTGGCTTCCAAAAGTTAAGGAACAACATGTTTTTCGAAGCTCACTGTAAAAAAAATGACAGTAACAATAAAATTTATGGTTTATATAAATGATAAAAAAACGAACTTTATACAAATTTATACTGCCATTTTTTTTAATATGAAAGAACAGATATATATGAGTGAGAGAAAAATCTGTATTTTTCAGGTCAATCTTGGTAGACAGGTTGCTGCTTTAAGTCCTCCTTCAAGGTCTTTAGGACAGTTGGAACAAAGCTTACTCCGTGGTCTTCGCTTCCCATTTCGGTAACCGACAGCTAAATTGACAGCATGAAAGTTCGATGCCAACAATGCATTCAAGCTAGGGGTGACCACATAACTTATTAAAACCCATTTTTGTTATGTTTCTATGACATTTTCCAGCGAGATTTCCTTTTTTGTTGTAAATCATTTTTGAATTTTTGTTATGTAAACTTCTATCTTGCAGTCAATACATAACTGTATTGTGCACATGTCAGCCAAATTTGGTGCTTCTACATTCATTCATTAGCATATAAGGCGCAAAAAACCGGTTGTTCCTTAACTTTTGGAGGCCAGTGTAAAATTAGTGTGAAAAATTAAAATTCTTCCGTTTTTTACTCTGGTTATGTGCTCTACTTAGTTATATGCGATAAAAAATGTGCCTTTTTTGGAACATTTTGGGCAACAAAAAACAATGGACGGCTTAAAGTGTTAAAAATAATTTTTCTATTTCAATGCATGCTTTCTTTAACAAAATGATCACGGTAGCCCAGAATTCACGGTGACAAGCTTGCAGCCGGAGTGCTATGAGTCCAAGTCCTAGTGCCACTGAATACCCGCCGGGTCATGAATCCGAGTTTTAGTGCCGCTGAAGACCCGCCGTGCCCTGAGTCCGAGTCCTAGTGCCATTGAAAACCTGCCGTGCCCTGAGTCCGAGTCCTGGTGCCACTGAAGACCCACCGTGCCATGAGTCCAAGTCCTAGTGCCATTGAAGACCCACCGTGCCATGAGTCCTAGTCCTAGTGCCACCGAAGACACGCCGTGCCATGAGTCCGAGTCCTAGTGCCACTGAAGACCCTCCATGTAGAGATGCAGAAACACGTTAGATCTCTTATGGTTTAAAGTCTTGTTCGTAGGCCTATTGTGTTAGCTTAGAAAGGTTTATGTACCAGCTAAGGTGTGATTTTTGTCATTTGACAGAGGTTCAAAATTATGAGGTCCGTCGCCAGTATCCTGTGAGTTGCTTCATAGTGCTACGTAAATAATCTCACTCACTATTCCATAATAACGTAAACTTTGGAATTTAGATGTAAGAAATCTTATATATATATATATATATTGTGTTGTGCCCCCCCCCACACCAAGCTATTGATTAACTCAAACATTACAAAAATATAAAAATGATCCTCAAAATTTTACGTAAGAAAGCTTCGGTTTCTTGTTATTTTAAAATCTTATGCGTATAGAAAATTAATTACAGCAGATATTATATTCATAGGAACTTCATATAATTTTGTAAATAAAAACTTAAATAAATATTTATTAAAGATATAGAAAAAAATGTGCCTTGATTTTGTAAATTTCGATGCATTTAATTATTTTTCCTATAAATTGTTAAATTTGAGGGGAAAACTTTTAAGTTTGCATGCTCAGTAAAAATCAGCTTCATTTAAAAAATTTACTAACATATGATCAAGAAAGGAATTGATTCCTCATTAGAGAATAAAAATATATCATTTGCTTAAAAGTCTTTTAAAAATGCGAGTTACTTATAGTTCATTGCAAATCCTTCATAGAATATGTTTCATATTTAAGATATTTTTACTTCAAAAAAGAGGTCAAAAGCGATATCAATATATATATCTTTATTTATAAACAATAAAAAAATTTAAAGGGGAAAAAATAAAGCACCTTTTCTTTGTCACACAAGTCTAATGCTAGTATATGCTTTGTTTCATTTCCTAGTGTAGAATATAAATATATTGATTTCAATTCGAAGCACGTAACCCATCAGCATAGAAATTTCAAAAAGCCCAGATCATCACCTTTGATATATAAGCTTATTTCCGTTTGCTTATGGGTTCTGTTTCTAAAAGACATATTTTAAATATTTGGTTCACAGAGGAAGCTGCTGTGATTTGTTTTATAAGAAAAAAAATGTCGCAAATTTCGTTCCAGATTTTGATAGGTACATGATGAGTTATTTAGTGACAAAATTACAAATTGTTGACTTGAAGAATCTCAATGAAGTATTCTTATTTTCTGATGAATATTTTATAAAGTTAACAATACTTGGGTTTTTGGAAGAAAGAAAAATAGCAGAAATTTTTTCACAGGAATAGGTATTGCTGATGATTGTTAGGTTATATTATTGTGAAAACCTTATTAAAGCAAATATAAAATGTTAAAGATAGATCAATAGCTAATTTCTTAAGAAGCATTTCAATGTATTATTATTTAGAGTTCAGTAGAACTAGTACCATATTGCCTCGAATCAATGCCGCATCCCAAATTCTTAACAACTTTTTGTGGAAAATGAAAAGTAGTGTAAAATAGTTTAGGACCTGTAATTGCTCTAATTGCCCTTCCAATTTATTTTTTTTAATTCGTTTCTATCTGCTACCCGATTGTAAGTAGCTTTAATATTTGGGGAAAAAAGTGCGGCTTACATTCGAATAATTTTTTTTTTTTTAATGTTCTTTCAGAAATGGAATATCCATTTTTTCATTGACGTTAGAAAGTATCAAAAGATCGTGAAAAATTTGTGAGAATTCTCATTTCAGTAAAAATAATGAAATAATTTTCTCACATACAAAATATATATCAGTATTAATGTAAAATCAATTTGATTTACAGCTCGTAAATCATTTTTGCGACCAAATTTTTAGTAATAGTTTTCCTCAATAAGAATGTATTGAATACAATAATTACGTACTTGGACACTAAAGGTACCATACGACTTTTATTATAAACCGCACAAAATATTAAGATAAGCATTAAATTTTGTACACGTTACCTTTATAAGTATATATAATAGATATCTTAAGTTACTAATAAGTAACTTAAGATGTAGGAAAAAAATATTATGTTACATTTCCATTTCAATTTTTAAATTGGAACAGATTGCAATAAAAGTGCAAAGTATACTTTCATTAAATAGAAATATATTAGATTTGCTTACTTTCAGTAAAATAATTATTTCATTAAAAAAACCCTTTTATTTGGGTGTTTTTATATGCTCGCCCCCCCCACGTAGGGTTATCAAGCCCCCACCCCCTAGGGAGCAGTCTCAACAGTTTGAGAAACGCTATGCTAAACCAAAAAAATATTAAATGAAGATTTTTAACGCATTTTTTTTGTATCTTAATGCGTAAATTGTTTTTAAAAAATCTTTTGAAATTTCTTTTGACATAACAGTGTTGGAGCAAAAAAAAGGAGAAATGTTTTATGCATTATAAAATATCTTCATTCGAAAAACCCTTATTAGATATTTACTGATTATTTTGTTGACGAAACTACACGGAGATAATTTTCAGTTGACAGCATTAATGTAATTGGCGTCATTTGACCACATTTCGAAACTACGGTTTTCAAATGTGCTCAAATAACGTGGACGGTGCCTGAGTTATCATTGCATTATCCAGACTTCCATACTCCGTCGAACGTGAGGATTTGAAGCATTAACAGATTCAACTTACATCAGTTTTTCTACGCAGCAGGTATAAAGTGACCTGGGATTCGACAGAAGCAATGTCGGCCATGAGTTCGTGGCCATGATTACTAACCCAGCGCTTCTCAAACTGTGGGGCGCGCCCCCTAGGGGGGCGCACTGGCGTGAGCATATTGAAAAGTTGAAAACAAAGGATAATTTTTTGAAAAATTTTTGATTTATTGAAAGCAAACAATCAAAAAAATAATACACTCTGACACAGTAAAAAAATTTTAAAAAAACCCTTTACACTGATATAATACACATATAAATGTACCAGCACTGCACAATTTATTTTATAATTAATTTAACAGATTTTATAACTAAGTTAAGAACAAGTTTTATAATTACCAGCGACCCCAAGGGCTTGTCATATATAAAATTATACGCAAAAATTAACTTATCTTCATAATTTGTACGGTTTATAATTAATAAATTAACCACCGATTAAGAATTCCGCGATTCGCTCCCCAATGCCACCGTTTTTCGCGTATGCACGTGTATGTGGTGTATTGGAGGAGGAGAAAGGGAATGTGAAAAGGCAAATCCGCTGAAATAAGTAAATCCTTCGTAAACACTGTCAAGGTCATTTTTTTTGGATTCAAAAGCCTTCGGAATAATTTTATAGATAGCATTGAACAGGAAAAAATCGTATTTCTGAAAGACTTATATATACCTCCGGACAATTGCGCACTGGCTAAGCGAACGTTATTTTGCACGGCACTTAAGAGTAAAATGTACGGCATACGTTTATTCATCTCCCACGGCACTTAAGAGGTTAAAATGTATTGTTCTTTAGTGTCTAAATATCGTATTATCGAATTCAATACGTTGTTATTGTATGGAGGGGGGCGATGAAAATTATGATTGAATATTGGGTTGCAAGTATTGAAAGTTTGAGAAGCACTGTACTAACCTTCCATGACCATATCCAATGAATACATATTTTATCAAAATAGTAAAGAAGCTTGAAAAACACAATGCTGACTTCGGTGAGGTCTTCCTCATTTGACTATATTAAATTCTAAGATTTGCAGCCAAAATCCCTAGTGTTGCTTATAAATGTGCAAAGACGCATTTGTTGGGGTTGCTGTTAAGATCAGATCACTCCTGTGAAAGGACGACACTGACATGCTCGTTGATAGCAACCTTTATAGTTCCCAGTAAGGGGGAGGGAGTCCAAGCGTATTTGAAAGTCAGTAAGAGAGAGAGAGGGTCCAGTGGAGTATTTGGGGGTGCCGTAGAGTATGTAAACCTGTACAATAGTCTCTATAGCGTTTGTGAAGCTCCTTGGTTTCCCCTTTCTGTGTCTCCTTAACGATCGAATATGTCACGACCACAAAAGCAACACGTGAGGCAGAACTATTTCTACTTGGATGTAGCCGGGATTAGTATTCGGCCATTGGTCCTATTTACCTCTCTTTTGGTGGACTTTGAGGACTGAGATTGGGGTGGGAACTCTATGTAGGCTGGATAAAAAGAGGTCAAAAGTTGACTTGCCTTAGAACTTAAGCCCCAGAGTGTCCGATATTGGATACTTTTCCATGTGAAACTACGTGATCTTTGTGACGTCACTAGTTCCCTAACGGGAAATGGGTCATTTGGTAGAAACCACTGCAAATGCAAAGTTGAAACCCTTCTAGTGATAATAACTGTAACTGACTGTCTCATTCAGCGGGTACTACCTTTGGTACTGATCAAGTATAAGGAAGAATGTGGTAACAATTAAAAATCGCGCTGGTTATTTTTCCTTAATATTTGCGTATGCTATTTATCGACTTTATGTCACCTAACCTAAATTACTAAATTATTGTTGCATTAAGAGACTTTATTGAACTGAAACTCGAATTTAACGTGCAGCGTTAACAAACAGTGAATCAATGATATTAAAACAGTAGAGCAAACACATTATTAATTTTATAAAACACTTTAAAGGATTATTTTACTCAAAATTTTAGTTTATAAATTCCCCTTTCTCAAAAAGTTAATGGAATCATGTAAGACAAATACAACATTTTTAAAAAAATCAGTTAATTAATAAAAAATTAATTTTCAGTCCTAACTTTTTTCAAATATTAATTTAAAACGAAAATCCAACGTTTATAAACGTAATTATATATTTCTTCGGTACTCAAAAGGAAAAATAATGTTGAAAAGTTACCGCAACATTTTCAATTTTACCCACGAAAAATTTACTGCAAAATGCATCCTAAGTGCATTTTTTGTTAAAAATCTTAAATTCTGTATGCTATGGATTTCTATTAAATTTCGTGTACTTAAATATGCTTAAGGTCATATTAGTTTAATCATAAGGCATTCGGGCATTTTTACATACCGTTAAAGGTAAAGCCTATCAAATACTCCAATTACTGAAGGACCAACTAATTTATTTTCTTCTGCCAGCGTGAATAATTTAACAGTTCTCTACCATATTTTTTGCCTTTTTGTCCATAGTGAATCAACAGATGAAAAGATAGTGTTTTTACGACCTCTTGAAATGAATGAAAAAAGGGGAAAAATTAGAGGCTTAATCTTATTAAGTGTTTTCCATCAAATTTAATTTTAGTGCTCAATTTATTCTCCTTTATACTCAAGCATGATTAAATTAGTGAAAAATACCAAAATGTAATGGGTAATTTTGCTTAAAAAATTGAAGTCAGTAATATATTGTTGAAAGCAACATTCAGATTAAAGAACATTTAAAAAGTCCTTGAGAATAAAAAATACTTTTGAAATATGCACTTTATTCAAATTTTTCATGTGCTTGGGTATTTTTTTGAATCACCTCAAAATATTGCAATAGCTTGAGCAAATAGATTTATTTTCAGTTGGTAGTGTACAGAGGGAATATGTTCTTTTCACTTGTTATACAAATTTCGACATGTCAGCCTTTTATTAATAAAATTTTTAAAAAAAATCTTTTTTTTTTTGCTGCATCGTTATTTTTGTTTTCAAACTCCCATGTCTATTATTTAAATCGTTGTAAGTACAATCATTTACTTTTTTGAAAAATATTCCAAATTATATTTTAAAATATTAAGAAAATTTAAGCATCTCAACAATAATTGGTACAAAAATAATATTATTTATTGTTAAAAGAGCCCACTTTTAATGAATAATTATTCGAGATTATAATAATCTTATTCGAGAATATTTCTTTCATTCCAATCATTAAAAGCACGCCATGATTAATTTCATAATATTTTTAGATTATAAAGTGCTTCAATTTCGTTTAAATTGAAAGTAATGCAGCACTCCTCAAACTTTGGGGCGCGCCCTCTAGGGGGCGTGACAATTCTACGTGTGAGGCGTGAGCATATCAAAAAGTCGGAAATAGAAGATTATTTAAAAAAAAATTATCAATTTACTGAAATAAAGCAAAACAAACTACATTCTGACAATAAGTATAATATTGGTATATTATACTTATAAATGAAGAAGACTGTACAATGTATTTGATAATTAATTATCAATTCTATGTTAAGAGCAAATTTAAAACTTACTAGTGACTTCCATGGGCTTCTCATACACATAATTTTATACAAAATTTAATACTATCTTGTTGATTTGTGCCGTTCGTATTGTAGTCTTACGTCATAGTACATTATTATATTCTAAATGTTGTTATTAAGTGGAGGGGAGGGGGCACGAAGAAAATTATTATTGAAAATTGGGTCACAGGCATTGAAAGTTGGAGAAGCACTGAAGTAATGTTAAAGTCTTTAATACGGAAAAAGGATAATTACATTCTCAAGATTAGAAAATACTATTTCCCATTCTCTTTCCTTCTATAATTTTCTTTTTGACAGTTTCATATTTTTTTTTTTCGTTGCTTCGATTTTTAATCTTAGTAAGTGAACATTATTTTAAATGAGCAAGCATTTATTTATTTTCACAACTTACTTGAAATGTTTTATAATTTTACATATCTGTTTTCAAGTAGTATATAATTCTACTTAAAATCTTGAGTCGATTAGACAAATGTGTCACAGACACGTTTGTTGGAAAAGCTTAAAAAAGAGGGCATCCAACAAAACTAAGAACCGATGTTTGTATCTTCTAATATTTAATATGCCTATAAGCATGCGTGATATATCTAGTATATAAAATTTTCAAAAAAGGGACTAGTAAAATTGATAGACGCATTGGTTTACTTATTTGGAATGACGTCACTCCAGAATTATACGAGAGATATTGCAGATAATCTTTGCAATTCCAAACAACAATCGGGATGCTGATACAACTTTACATCATTTTTCTTAAAAATTTACATTGCACACTGCAAAACGGGAATACTTAGAGCACAGTTCAGTATAACAGGTAGAACCCCTTGATCATTAGGCTATGGAAGCTGGAACAAAGTCGCCGAAGTCGCCAAATGTTTCGCCAATCATTTGCAAATGCAATATACACTCTGTGTCTTAACTAACTCAAAAAAGTTAAGAACGAGAATTTCTTCACAATCTTTAAAGGGAAGTTTTCAAACATCATTTCAAAAAGAAATATATATCATTTATTCGAAAATATGTCTTCTTACAATTATAAGGGGGGGGGGGAGGAACATTCACTATAAGAAAGGATTTTACGGTAATCGACTCATATGGGGGAAAGGGATTTTTTTGCGGTTTATTGATAAAAAAAATCCCTATTTTCGAACTATAGACTTACAGCAACGAAAATTGGTATATATTTCTCAGTTGTTGAATTGAACGGGTTTGATATCGACATATATCGTCAGAAATCGACTCTCAAAGGTGGTTACTGGAGCTCATTGATAAAAAAAAAAATCTGTTTCTGATCTATTAGATTTAGACTTGAAATTTGGGAAGCATGTTTCTTTTATTAAGTAGAGATCCACTAAAGATGGGTTTTGTGGAAATCCAATTAGTAGGGGGCTATGACTGAGTAAAAGATCATTCTTCTTCAATTTTAGAAATTATTATTTGAAATTTCTGTCCTTTTTTAATTAAGTTTTATGAGAATACTTTTCGATATAACCAAATTATTAATGCTAAGATATCAATCATTTTTGGTGCGAGTTGGAGTGGCAAAATAATATGGCAGTATTATCAAAAATAAACTTTATTTCCAACACAACAACACAACGAATAAATAAGTTCGAATATATGAAAAAAATTCCCTTCGTCAGAATGGAATTCTGGGAAGATAGAAGAAATGTCAGAAGGCACATCTTCCGACCAATGAGATTCAATAATAGATTCTAATAACCAATAAGATACAAGGATCAAGAACCGATACTGTTAGTAAGGATAATCTGATATTATGATTAAGGATTATCCGATATTATGAAAGTACACTACAAATTTATATATTATAATATATATATTATATATAAACATTATACATTCATATAACATCATGAAATACACAGTGGTGTGTGTAGGGGGAGGGTAACGGCTAGTAAGTATATAAACAGGAATGTAAATAAACAATGAATAAAAGGTTTACAAACAAGTCAAGGGCATTATTATCTTATTAAGGTATTATTTATCTAAATTATTTTTTTAATAGTTCAGTTTTGTATTGCATTCAAATCATGCTTATTACATTTAGTCTAATATAGCATATATATAAATACTAATATATATTAATGCCACAAAAGTAATAATGTAAAAATCCTGTATTATTATTGAACTTTGATCATCATAAAACAAAACAACAGAAAATAAATATCAAGCTTAATATATTCATCACCCTTCTCCACAAAGCACGATATTTCAATCCATAGCTTTGGATGTTATGCCTGAACTCCGAAGACAAGGAGCATTCTTTACGGGATTCAATATGTAAGGAATTTCCGCGTAGAGATCATATCCGCATTGTATGTGAAGGGCGTAATAAAAATAGGTTAGCTCTTGAGAAAGATTGAGTGTAGATTTTCTTTTCAATATCCACAGTGCACGGTTATTTTTATTTGATACGTTTATTGCTTCTGAAGTATCACAAACACAATGTACATATTTTAAAAATAAGTACGTAAGAAAGTCACTTCAAAGTTGTTGGACTTATAAGTAATCCGAATTTTATTTTCGAATTATGCATTATACCCATGCTACTACCCACACGGTATACTAACACATGTAGGTATATATAAAATATGTGGATTGATATTATGAGATAATACATACACGCCGCACACAAATAAGAGAATATCGGGTCACTCGAGATGTTCAAGGATCTATTAGACCGACAGACTTGAAATTTCGCTAGCATGTTTTTTTTTGTTAAGTAGAAATCAACTAAGAACGAGCTTTGTGAAATCGACTCTCCAGAAGGGGATTGTTGAGGGAATAGGGGATGTTATATGTAAAAAAAAATTCCTGTTTTCGAAGTATTGGATTAAGACTTTAAATTTGGCAAAAAATATTGTCTCTGTGATCTGTTGAGTAGAGATCTGCTAAGAGCTGGGCTTAGAGAAATCAACTTCCAAGGTAAGGTTTAAAGCAGGGGTGGGCAGACTTTTCCAGGGTGCGGGCTACTTTTGAGTTTTCCAAGGAGTAGCGGTCCACCTAGAGTCAGTGACGCACACAAGGGCGGGGGAGGGGTCCAGGGGTCCGGACCCTCTCTTATAACTCTTCATTTTTTTCAGAACCCATTACAGAACCATGTATATAGTTTGTAAAATGTAATTGATATTAGTAATTATTTTGTTTATTAATGTTAATTATTTATTCGGTAATTTATTTTTCACTATTTTTTGTTCCCGACAATTAACAAAATAAAAAAATATATGTTTGGCTGCGTATTGGGGTATGATATGAGAATGATTGACTTTCAACCCTCGACCCCCTTCCCCTTGAAAATTCTTTTGTTCTCTACTCCCCAATGTCGCAAGTGCGGTGAGGTAAGGAAAAGGTTATTATAATAACTTAATAATAAGTACGGAATATATACTTACCTACAGAACTAAAATAAAGTAACAACACTTTTAAAACCGCGTTTAAAGCAAAACGCAAAATACAAACTTAATAATAATAGCCCTAAATGTAATTATATCACACAATTTATACATTTATTATGAAGTAATTCAAAATGCATTAAAAAAATAAAACATTTATATCTAAAGTTATTTTTTGTTGTTATAGTCAGTAGATGGTTTAGTCTGCATACAGTCAGCCAATCTTGAATTTTCCCTATATAATTACTAACTTGTATAGAATTTTTAGGCGGCCACTCCAAAATGTCTTGGCGATCCACCAGTCGATCGCAATCGACGTAATGTAATGTCCACCCCGGGTTTAAAGGGTCGTTATATATATAAAAGGTTCATTTTTTGGAACTATTAGGTATACACGCAATTAGTTGAGAAGATATTAAATTAAAAACCTTAAACCCCTGTCTGTTGTTTCGCTTGGCGTCGAAAATCGGTTTCGCGCCAGATGTGAAAATACTACTCTGTCAGAGAAAAAAGAAAACCCAGACCCACAGAGAAAAATAATTATAGGAAGATAAATACATCATTGTCATTTAGGAAAGTTGTAAATAATACATTTCTGTTGAGTTTTAATCCATGTGAAAGAGTTTCATGATATTTCAAAAAGCACAGATGATTGAAGGATTTTTTCCACCATAATTTATTTTTTATAAATCTAAATGTATCATCAATTTACAGTGCTATAATTATTTATTCCCATTTTGCTCAAAATAGTTCTCACGATCAGTTAATTAAGTGATCTCATATGAATCAATATTTTTCAACACGTGCCACGAGCTCTCGCCAGCAACAACTATTGTGTTACCTGTATAAGCCATTTCTGCATATTTTCAGACATTTTGAGTTCTTATTTATTATTTATTAGTTTATTTATTATTAAACGCCAATTAATAAAACTGTAATACTCAGTGCGCTCAAAATTTTCGGGAATCATTTTTAATGTAAAGAGAAATATATAAATATTTTATAATTGTGAAAGATAGAGGTAAAAGAATAAAAGAAAAAACAGATACATTATCAGTATACTGTTTTCTAGCATTAAGTACTTCAATTTGATCTATTTGTCTGTTTTGTACAATAAATAATGCCAGCAAGACGCAAAGGGTCTGATTTAGGCCGTCGAATTACTAAATCTACAGCTATGCGAAATAGAAGAGCTCAAAGAAAAGACGAACACATCCGACAGCATAATGAAGATGTGCGTGGGCATATGGCGCAGTTGCGTAAATCACAATCACAAGAGGTACGAGTTGAACAAAATCAACAAAGACGATGCGACAACAAGCGCGTCGATTCCTATTTGACACACTCAGAGCAAATGACCAACAATGCCAACAAGTACATCGAGCATTTACATCCGATTCATTCCGTCGTCTAGCATTCGAGTATGAGCTCAATGTTAAATATTACGCTCATTCGAATGTGACAATTGGTGCTATGGACAAGGAATGTCTGCGTTATATAAAGCGCTTAAATTTAAAAATGAGCCAGCCGGGATGTGTTGCGCGTCAGGAAAAGTGCAATTCCAATTAGATTGGCATTCGCAATGACAATCAACAAGTCTCAAGGCCAAACGATGTCAGTTTGTGGCTCAGATATGGGCACACCATGTTTTTCACACGTACAATTATACGTGGCATGTTCTCGCGTGGGTAAACCATTTAGTTTGTTTGTGTTGGCTAAAGATGAACTCACTGAAAATATCGTACACTCCATTGCACTAAGAGACTTATAATGTTATTTTTTAATTGTCATAATTTGTGATAGAGATGTAAATTGAAATTCATTAGTTTAAATAATAAAAGAACAAAAGATTCACAAAAGGAATGTTTGGCGCTTTGTTACTTTTATAAGCCATCATTGTTCACAGCGCATCATTCCTCTTTCAGTCATATCCCCACACACTTATAATAAGTTAGTTATTTTTTATTTGACTACCAAATACTCACTAGAAATAATTTATCTGGCAAAGCAACGTTTGCCGAGTCAGGTAGTATATATATATATATATATATATATATATATATATCGTGTATCTTGTTCAAATTTTCAATCGTTAATAAAATACTTTCTACGCATCCATTCAAGTTGAAATATATTTTTTAAACTTGTAGTAGAGGACAATTTATGTTAATATATATAGCTTTTTTCAAATATTACTTCATTAATTAAATTTTATTTTTTTTATTTTAAATTTATTTTGTGTTATTTCTGTCGAAGTTACAACTGGCTGCAAGAGATTTCGTCAGTACGTTTTTTCTGACAAAGTAGGAATTGACTTAAATTTTTTTTGTATTACTTGTGTTAAATAAAGAGGTGAGGGCGACAACAATATTTTTCAATACAATCAAAAGATTAATGCTAGAACTTAGATGTCTATAAACTAAAAGGAATATACAGCTTACAATATCTTGAAATACTCTGTGAATTGGGTGAGTTACAGCTAGTACGCCCACACATGCACAAAGGCAAGCACATATACGCGCGACACACACGAACATATATATACAAGGGGTGATCAAATGAAAAGGTACGAAACGACATAAAAATGAAACAGTTAAATATTTGCATATTCCACCATGGGAGAATGTAGTGAGACTTCTCAGGATGTCATTGGAGACTCTGATTGGGATCGGATCACGCGCGGGCGCCCGCATGCGCAGGAGAGAGCATAGGCTCTTATAAAAAGCGGTGTCCAAATGATGCGTCAGTCCGTATGAGGACAGGATGGCGTTCGCGTTTCAAAATTCGACGATTGAGGAGGAGCGAAGTGTTATCCGATTTCTGACAGAGGAAGGTGAGAAACCGGCAGCTATTCATCGGCGGATAGTGACCGTTTACGGGGAGAAATGTGCCTCTGACACGTCTGTCAGAAAATGGAGTGCCCGTTTTCGTGCAGGCCGTGAGAGTGTGGGTGATGACCAGAGACCAGGCCAGGCAAACACTGTCATCATAAGCGATCTCATCGACAAGGTGGACGACCTAGTGAGAAGTGATCAGCGTGTCACATTGCGAATGTTGGCGCTGAAGGTGGATGTCAGCCATGGAACCGAGTGGACAATTGTTCACGACAGGTTGCGATTTCAGAAGGTGTGTGCAGCATTGGTTCCGAAGCAGCTCACCGACCAGCAAAAGAAACTGCGTATGGGACTAATACTGCAACATCTGTTTCGGTATCAGGAAGACCCCGCTTTCATGAAGCGGATCGTCACAGGTGATGAGACCTGGTGCAATCACTACGAGCCAGAGACAAAGCGGGACAGCATGCAGTGGAAGCATGCGTCGTCACCTCCCCCTAAAAAGCTCAGAGCCGTGAAGTCAGCAGGCAAGGTGTTGCTCACTGTCTTTTTCGACGTTCAAGGTCAGCTACTTGTGAAATTCCTCGAGCACAGAAAAAGTATTAACTCCGATGTGTACTGTGAGACACTCCGACACCTACGCAGGCCCATTAAGAACAAAAGACCGGGGCTGCTCATGAAGGGTGTGGTTCTGCTCCATGATAACGCGCGTCCACACGTCTCCAGAGTCACACAAATGGAACTGTAGAAGTTTAAATGGGAGACATTGGATCATCCGCCCTACAGTCCGGACATGTCGCCCTGCGATTTCAATGTGTTTGGTCCACTGAAGAAACACCTGAAAGGGAAGCTCTTCAACTCGGACGACGTACTCAAGGATACTGTGAAGGACTGGGTCTCGTCACAGCCACAGGAATTCTGGGAACTAAGAATCCTGCGGCTTGTTCATCAGTGGGATCGTTGTGCTCAGGCCTATGGTGTATATTTTGAATAAAGTCTACATTTGTACCTACCGTGTCGTTTCGTTCCTTTTCATTTGATCACTCCTTATATATTTATTTTGATGATAAGCAATTGTGATATCGAAAAACTCATTTCATGCCAGTTTTGCAAACTTTTTGTTGGTTTTGCATTAATTCAGGAGAGCTGTGTGGAGCTATTATTTGAAGTTGTTTGATTTTGCTTGATATTGTTTTTTGAGCTTTTTTGATACTGTTTTAAGACAAAACTTGAGCAGTGCATCACCTTCTCTGACTAACTTACCATAAGGTATCTTTAACATACCATAAAATGACAGTGCATTCAATTTTATTCAACGCAAATTAGTTCCTTGTATTCTACATAATCGAAACTCATAGTACGATTTGAATATCGCTGACTACGAATGCCATAACCTCAGCCTTACAGTTATGGAGGTTTCTAAAGAAAAGATACAATGTCATAAGATTTAGAGAATTTTTTAAAATCAATTTGATGAAAATGAAGTTGTATGGAGCTTTTTCATTGAAGAAGTTCCATAACTACGTGTAATCAAGGCTGATGATTAAATTATCTTTTAGCCAATTCAGATGGGGGAAATTAGCTAAGCTGGCTAAGCTTAGGTAGATGGTATTTCTCTCGCCAAACTTACTCAGTAGACCGAGGGAGATATTAAAGTCTAATTATAAAGGTTATGAATATGTTAAACTTTCGCGAGATAGATTTTAGCTACACATGTGGCGAATTTCATGTTATTCAAAATAATTATTGGGTGAAGAAGGATTTATATTGATAATTCAGTTTGAATATATTAGATCATGGATGTCATGACAAGTACGTTATATTAACTCCTGTAACAGTACAAACTGTAAACTTGTAAATTTAGAATTTTCAGATATTTTATTACTGTAAATATATAAAAAAGTAATAGACAAATGATTAGCTTATCCAATTATTTAAGAAAAAGAGGAAATGTAATTTGCTATAGGAATGTTTTATAAATTGTTTACTTTAAAAAAAAAAATTGGATCCCTATATTTTAAAAATTATTAAACAGTGCATATATTAATAAACAGATACAAAAAAAATTTAAGATAAACTTAGAAACAAATATTTTGAATTATTTTTAAACATAGTTCTTTCTTTAAATATCATACATAAGTTACTTAAAAGTTATAGAAAAGACACACGTAAAAATATAATTAAAAAATCTACTTTTATTTTCTTTAGTATGAGAGAGACTTTACTAGCGCAAACTAAAAAAAAAACAGTTTTTTTTGGTCTCAACATTTCCTGAGATACCAAAATAATATCGGATACTGTTTTGAAACTATTCGAAAATTCATCTTCAAAACATCATTGGTTATCGGCAATCAATTCTTCAAAAAAAGGCTTTCGGCAATGTTATGTAGCTTTTGGATAGATGTACCGTGCCAAATAACTAAAATATTTCAAGCTACTATACACTATCAAAATTTGAAAAAAAATCAATTTCTTCGTAAACTAATTTCTTATTTGAAACAAAAAAAAATCAAACTTGGCGGATTTTAAGTGCTTTGTAGAGCACTTGAAACTAGTACTCACTTCTTACTTGAATTGCGAAGAAATATTAGAAGCTTCTTAGGATTTCTAATCAATATCATTGGAAAGTGGTTGTAAGATTTCATCCTATCTTTTTTATTATGCACTCAAATGATTAAAGATCTTAATCTTGACGATATGTAAAAAAATCTCCGATTTTAATGAACAAGAAGAAAATACATCGTGATGGCTGATTAAATGGGAAATCATTTTTTTTCATGTGCTATTACTATACTTTAAGAATTTAATTTAATGTGATGATTGCTGAAGTATATACATGACTAATAGTTACACACATATTTAAGTATTGGTTGATTGATATAAGAATAATGCTGGGTATCAATAAACAACAATGTAAATTATTCGTTGTCATTTAATTTCATAAAAGAGTTCTTAATATATTAATTCGACATTGATGGGTGAATGTGAACTTAAATTCACCCATTTAGATATAGAACTAATATTCAAGACTGGTTTGAAAAAAAGAAAATAAGATTCTTGATGTAAAAGTTTATGGAGGAAATGTATCTTAAGTTTTCATCTAAAAAGAAATAATGTCATCAAAGTAGCGACTGAACTATTAGTTAACTATTACATATATATATATATATATATATATATAATCCAAATTTCTCTACAAGAGAGAGATGAATAAACATAATTTAAACTGAAAAGAATTGTAATTGCAAGATAACCAGACAACATAATTTAAAAGTAGATATGAAAAATTAAAATAACAGAGTTAAATATAAAAATATAAAAGAATGGATGCTACAGTATTATCAACATTGATGACTTAGGACAGCTTATATACAAAAAAAAATTCTTAAATAAATTTATCTATATAAAAATGGGGTTGAACATGTTTTTTGGCCAGCCAACGTCCCCCTTTCTGTTAATAATACTGAGCAAAAACCTATTGGAAATAATGGATAGGAAATCTAAATCCATTATGAGAAAAAGGTAACTTACCTAAAAATTGCATACAGAAATACAGAGCCCGCGCTAAATCTGAGTACAGTAAACAAGTTATTGCCAGATTCTGGACCCAAATACAAATTCAAGGCAAAGCAATGGCTGAAAAGTAGCACTTAGCAGAAGTATGAAAAGAATAGACATAATAAAGTAAGAAT